>JANHGB010049955.1:38119-49293 GCA_026283785.1 Coracopsis vasa | reverse complement strand
TCCAAGCCCCATCCAACCTGGCCTTTTAGTACCAAAAGAATACACGTGCTCCTAGCAGAGTGATTATTCAGTTGAAGTATAGCAAGTAGGACATTGGAAGCAGTAACGCCACTAACTCCATGCTTCCATAACACAGTTGCAGCAACCGTATGCCATTAGTCACCTCCTTCTGTATGTTTTATAGGTTTTTCCTGCAGCACTACAGATGCTCAGAACTTCGTACACGACCACATTACACACGAGTATTTAGACATATGTGCATTTGCATTATGCAGGGCTCTGCAGCCACTTAGTAGGAAATATTGCCTGACAGAAGAAGGCTTGAACATTGCTGAAGCACAAGGGCCTGATTAATGGCTGTGTATGGTCTCTCTATCTGCTGTTAGTCCAGAGAATCAAGCCTTCTTCCAAGGGTACATGCTGAACTGAGCTAACCTCATTGGCCAGCCTGGAAGTCCTTCATCTACTCTGCATAGGACAGGAACTGTTTCCAACCTCTGATCTAATGATTACTTCAAGTCAAATGACTTCCAAGCCAACTCATAAGTTATTTTAAGTATGTGGATCAGAACACTGGACTTCTCACAGCTGAGTGGCTTTATCATTTCATACTGTAGCCTCCTTCTGCTTGAACAGAAATTCAGAGGAGACTCACTGACATATACTTTTGATTCATGGATCTGCATTCCACTCTAGCCTCCTTTTAGGTGGTAGGATCACTCTGCATAAGTAATCTATTATATAGAGTATCTATCTCTCTCTGCATGTAAATATTAAATATTTATATGGCTCTAACTAATTGTACTTAGAAAGAGAAAGGTAATAAACCAAACTAGAATGAATTACTTACATACTTCTAAACACAAGCTTTCCAAAGCTCAGATCTGAAGTCTCAGTTACGTGCCTAAAATGTCTCCAAAAATGTGAATCTTATGATCCACCTCCCTGCAGTTATACAAAAGTATACAGTGTAGGGGATTACACACAATAGAGCCACATAAAGTGGGTTCTTCATGCTATAGCCACATAGGGGTTAGGTATTTTCCCCCTCATCCCCAAACTTTCGCAATTAAGACAGGGAAAAACAGAGATATCACTTAACTCTACGGGGGTGCATTAACCCCACTGTTTAGTTTTTTCTCTTCAGTGAGGTAGACCAAGTAGTAAACTTGCTGTCTTAGATCAAGTGTTAGTTAAGTCGAGTCAGGGTTTTATAGGTCCCAGTTTTCCCTTCTCTAAGCTCATGACCCACATAGAAAATCATCATCTACCTATACCCCTACTCCATAGCGTCATCATGCAAGAATAAGGCCATAAACCTCACAAACATTAACTCATGTGTTATTTAATATTTGAGGGAAATTTCAACCAGATATACAGTTGGATATATTTATCCAATTATAAATACTCAATCTATATGTATTCATATATATGTACGTGTGTGTGGCTACTCTTTCTACAGACAAAACTTAATGTATTTATAAAACTTACCAAAAATACTCTGCAAGCAGGAACAAAACCTTTTTGTTAGTTTATTTTCTCTGGCCTGGTCCAATATAGAAGTGAAAGATCTTGCTTTCTTTTTCTTGAGGAAGCAAGAAGCTCTGAATTCACAGCGTGCCTCACAGAGAATGAGCCAATTCCCTGTCAGATGACTGTAAATATCAGACTCTGACAGAGAATTTAAGGTGCAGAAAGACATGAATTTCTGTAGAAACTCCCTTTACACAGAAAGGCAGGGTTGTAGGAAAGTCAAAAGAACAACAGCGTATTATCAGAAGGTGGGAGAGCTAAGTTTGAATGGAAAGATCTGACAAACATAAGATCAGACTGGCAACACATTTCCCAAGATAACAGAATTATCCAACCTGGAAAGGCAATTTCAAGGCATAAGGGTTTTAGCAGTTTTAGAGGTGAAATGCAGCAACTAGGAGGTTGGAAATAGTAATGCCCTTAACTCTAAATTTCTTTAAGGCAGCAATAGCATCCGATTAGGCCCCTCATTCTGTACATTTTACCAACTTACCCCATAGTACCACAGATGCTCAGATGTTCACATATCATCAAATTCCTCATGAGCTTACTGTTACTGAATCTCCAGACACTGCCTGCAGCCTTAGTTGCTACCAGGTCACTCTACAGCTTGAAACTGTCTTATCTGCTCACTTCCCTCCTAGATTGGTATCACCTGCAGACTTGTTGGCAATTGAACTGACATAGGAGGAACATCCCTAGCAAAGAACAGGATGAAGAAGAAGGCTGCCTTAAGGAGATGAGTTGGTCTAAATGTCACAGAGGAACTCAAAAAATCTCCAGTTTACCTCAACCTCCCTTTTTTGGTACTAATTCATTTCCTTTTAAATAATGATAAAATCAGCATCAAAGACCACAGCTGTAAAACCTGATGGAGTGAAGCTATCAGTTACTGTCAACTGCACAGCCTGGTTCACAGCTGTGTTGTGTTCATCCTTCCTTGGAGTGAGTCAGTGATGTTTTCAGCTATAAAGAATGAAGGGAGGTGAGAATCACAGAGCTCCTTGACTTTTTAGATTGTGTTATACTGCTCTGTCTCTTAATTACTAGTTAAGTGGAAGCTGATTAATGCCATGAAATCTGAAGCTTAATAGAGATAAAACAAATGTTACGCATAAAATTAAAAAGCAGCGAAAGCTCAAAAATGCACTAAATCTTCTTTGCTACCAGTAAGTAACCCCAGGCCCTGTGTCATCATTAAGTGTCCCTAAAGATTTCAGCACTGATTTGTTTGACTTTCAGTTAAAATTAGGCAATCAATTTCTTCCCCTAGGTGGTTGCTTAAGGCCACTTTTATTGTAGATCCAATTTGCTCAACTTCTCTAAAGAGCGTATTACCATGAGTTAGATATTGGGCATGTTATATTTGGAAATTATGGTTCTGGTTCTTTTCTAATTTACTCTGAATTTAACTCTCTCAGATGGACATATTGGTATTTCATGTCTGCTTATGTTTATTTCTTCTTTACAACATAAAATACCAGTTATTTGGCTTAAAACAAGAGTATGTGGGTTGTATCATCTGGTTTTTGCTATACAGAAAATCTGATTAGGTGATGGCAATTTTTCCCTTTACAAGCTATGAATACTTGGAATATCTTCCCTTGTAACAAACCAGAAACTATTACCAAATGTCTGCAAACATAATTCCTTCAATTTGAACAATGATGTATGCAAAACAAATTTAGATTCCTTATTGCTTTTTGAACATTCCTAACCGGAAAGCTAAATTCTTCCTTATATTTCTACTTATTTGTATGTTCTCTCAAATACAGAACACAGAAATAAGTAAGCAGCTAGAGTACATAGCTTTACTCCCTTCGACACTCAAAGTCATATAAAATTCCAGGAATGGTTCCATATAATGCAGCTAAAAGATTGACTGTGAGAAGATTTCAGGGTCAAACTCTAATGCTGTTTAGCTGACATTCATTTCTCTTATTTCTAAGTTCACATTAAGTAATTAACTGCTTAAATAATTGCTTCATTTAAATACTTACATTTTAATATTAATCAATTCAGTCATTTTTAAGAAATATAACACTCAAATTGAGATTCAAACATGACACCCAAGCAATTTATTAAGTAATTAAAATTACTACTAGGTGTGACAAATTACACACTTTAAATAATTCAATTAAAAATGTGATTACTCTCAGTCTAAAATGTTAAACTACCCTACACATTCTGCCATTAAGTAATATATAAATAAATATATAAATAAACAAGCCCCCAAATGCCAACCATAAATATTTAGGTTCCTTCTTGCTATTGCCTTTGGTGCTAAGAGTTTGAGGATTTATTTTTTTGCCATGGATTTCACTTGTTTAAAGCAGCAAAGTTTTCTGCTGATCAACAATGGAATAAGCAAACAATATTTCAAATGAGAAATACAAAAATGCTTTGCATTGGTTTTGGCTGGGATAGAGTTGATTTTCTTCACAGTAGCTGATACGTGGCTGTGTTTTGGGTTTGTGGTAGAAGTAGTGCTGATCACACAGGGATGTGGGATCAGCATGTTTATTATCACTAAGCAGTGCTTATACATAGTCAAGGCCTTTTCTGCTCCTCACACCAATCCAACAGCAAGTGGGCTGAGGCTGCACAAGGAGTTGGGAGGGGAAACAGCCAGGACAGCTGACTGCAACTGACCCAAGGGATATTCCAGACCATAGGATGTCACACTCAGCATGTAAAGCTGGAGGAAGAAGAAGGAAGGGAGGATGTTGGGAGTGATGGCATTTCACTTCCCAAGTCACCATTTCCCATGTTATAGCTTGTCTTGAGATGTCTGAACACCTATGTGCCAATGCAAAGTGGTGAATTAATTGCTTGTTTTGCTTTGCTTGCGTGTGCAGCTTTTCTTTTATCTATCAAACTATCTTTATCTCAACCCATGAATTTACTTATTTTTACTGTTCTGATTCTCCCCCTTATCCTGTTGTGAGGAGTGAGCAAGCGGCTGCATGGTGCTTAGTTGCTGACTGGGGTTAAACCATGACATGCTCCAAGAGCTTCCTTACTACAGCCTGCTGTTCCCCTAATAGCACATGTTGTGCTGTGGATCCCAAAATTGACTGGTACCCAAACTGCTGATTTCACAGGTCAGAGACTCAGAAAAATGAGCAAAACTAACAGATCACAGGAGATAAGGATAAAATTCCATGTATTTCATATATATTTATCACTAATCACTATTGAAAATGAGCCACACTTGGTTCGTGTGAGTTACAGAGTTGAGAAGTAGTCATGGAGCTACTTGAAGCAGAAAAGGAAGCTTCACAGTAAGCACTTTCTGCAGCATCTCCACTCCTGGCTGTACTGCTGTGAGGTTAATGATCTGGAGTCTGAACTTCTTTCTCAGCTACTAGCTGAACTGATTATGGCTGAGATACACAAACAGGTAGATTTGACTGTAGAGTGATTTTCATAACAGCTGCTAAGCATGTGAATACACCGGCTGGGATTCAGCTCACTGAACTTTACTTGCTGAAAGTAAACTTTCTTTAAAGCTGTTGTATGGGTTTTCTGTATGTGCAGGCACATCTTGGCCATGGTTTGTCTCATCTTGCAATGCCATACAACAACAGGAACAACCGTGATGGCAAACACTCCTCCCTGATTGTACACTTTGTTTAATGCTGTATTCCCCAAAAAATTCTGAGTAAAGTAACTAATTAGACTTAAGAAGAAGCTTGGATATGGTTATACAGATGGTTTTCCATAGGTCTTGCACCTCAGAGGTGCAAGGTCTGCCCTGTGCACTCAAATGATTGCTCAACAGTTGTCCAGGAGCCCATACACATTGGTGCCAAGTCAGGACACTCTCCAAGGCATGAAACACATGAGCACCAGGCTGTAGAAACATCACGCTGGCAGACTAAAAAATAGACCTCCTTATCTTTAGGCACATGTGTGTTTTGTGATGGAGGGTTTAATGCTTCAGGAGAGACCAGGTCATAGACAAGTTGCTAGTCTGCTAGCTAGCTCTGCACAGTGTAATAATCAGGATCTTTACAACACTTGGCCTTGGAGTCAGGAGTTACCCTGTCTGGGTAATTGTCATAGATCCAGAGGGAAGAGAGAAGGTTTTTCTCTGAAAAGAGTTTATAAAACGATGTTAGGTTAGATGCCCAATGTCTATACAATCTAGCTAAAAGCAGAGCTTCTTACCTTGGCAACCAGAGGAAACCGGATAATAAGCCTCAGATTTTCCCTCCCTCTAAATTAGTTCATGAAGCACAACAAAAAAACCCTCCCCACAAATAACGTGAGCTGGGTCACATAGCATGCAGGTCAGGAACCATTTAGCACTACAATATCCAACAATGGTCTGCTCTGTTTGCTGTCTGACCAGTTACTGCTTAGAACTGAGCATAATGAAGCACTACAAAAAGCAAAGTCCAGTTCAATTTGCATTTTAATCTGCAGCTTTATAAGCAAGCCAGTTCTTTAGATTTTCATAGAGACAATATAAGCTTTGTGCATGCATATGAATGTATATGTGAACACATATGTAGTCTAAATTCTACATAGAATCATAGTATAGTTAGGGTTAGAAAGGACCTTAAGATAATTCAGTTCAAACCACCCTGCCATGGGCAGGGACATCTCACACTAAACCATGTCACCCAAGGCTCTATCCAACCTGGCTGTGAACACCGCCAGGGATGGAGCATCCACAACTTCCCTAGGCAACCCATTCCAGTGCCTCACCACCCTTACAGTAAAGAACTCTTTCTTATATCCAATCTAAACTGCCCCTGTTTAAGATGAAACCCATTACTCCTTGTCCTACCACTACAGTCCCTAATGAAGAGTCTCTCCACAGCACCCTTATGAGCCCCCTAAAAACATGTGGTTTTGTCTGCATGAATTTGTGTATACACATATGCTTATACATAATTATAGGCATATGCATTTATATGTAATTATATATAAATTTAAATAAATATATTTGATTTTTGTGAAGGGTTTTTTCACAGGAATTCCACAGATTCCACAAATTCTTATATTACCCTATGACTAGCATTGGTGCCTACTTTCTGTCTTTCTTGAATAAGAGTAAAGACACAGATATTGCTCTTATTCTACTAGAAAATTCTAAGGGAAATTACAAGAAATTACAGGAAAGAACCAAATTAATTGAAATCTATGGACTTCAGCTGGATCTCTAACGTTGCCTGTTTATGCATCAAGTATCAGCTTTAGTTGGGATTTCACCATTGCAAATGATCTCAGAGCTGGATGCATTTTGTTCCATCTATCCCCATGTAGGTATATGAAGAAGACTCCCAGAAGGCATGAAAGATGTTTTAGTTGTGAGAAGGAAAAGACAGTTTGGAAGGGTCTTAGCAGGTGAAGAATGTCTTTATTCATTGTGCAGGTGACATCACATTACATGGTTTAGTGCGAGGTGACCCTGTCCATGGCAGGGAGGTTGGAACTAGATGATCTTAAGGTCCTTTCCAACTCTAACTACTCTATGATTCGATGATTCTATGTGGTGACTTGCCTTTGAGCTTAGTAAGGAAAATAGTTCTCCAAAAGGTATTTATATTTTCGTTCTGTGGAAAAGAACTGTGAAAAAGATGGGGGCTATTGCTTTACAAAAGTCCTTCATTCAAGTAATTGCTGTTTACATCCAGACCAAGTTTGCGGTTGTTCTTTTGCTTGACAACCTTCTGTTTAAATGCATGACTGTGTTGTCACCAACTTTAGGTATTTCTAAACAGCTTTATTTTCACATAATAACAATAATAATTTCTTTCTCTTAGGCTCTGCTTCTCTTCTCAATTGCATCAGCTTTCCTCCATTGAGTTGTTGAGGTTAGTCCTATGTTGAATGATGTGAATAAAGGAAAAATTGCTATTACTATCCTGTTGTGACATAATTAAACAGATGCCTATATTGAAATTCCAACTTACTACAGTGTAAGTGATAGCAGAGTAAGTTGATTCCAATAGCCATAATATAGGGACACTTTGCTAGGTATACCTGCATAGGGCAACAAAGCACTTTTGTAAAGATTTCTGAGATAACTCCTCGCCTGTAAAATATGCCTGTGAGTTTGTAGTTCAATCTCAGACCCCAAAATCAAAATACCAAGACAGTGCTGTACCTAACTACCTAATACAATAATCTTTACCTCTCAGCAGAGACAATGAGTTCAGGTGCAACTCTACCAACAAGACCATAAATGCTTATAGTTCCAAGCTTACATCTCCTTAAAAACAAATCCCATGCATGACACAGATATTCCTGGTGATGTCAGGGTGTTTATGGAGCTTATTTACATTGAATTTGCAGTAATAAAAAGAATTAGACTCAAAGAAGTGGTAAATGCCCCATCTCTGGCTGTGTTCAATGCCAGGTTGGACAGACTTGGGTGACATAATCTAAGTTGAGGCATCCCTGCCCATAGCAGAGGGGTTGGAATTGGGTAAGCTTAAGGTCCTTTTCAACCCAAATATTCTATGATTCTATGATCCTCTATTATCTAAAGGAGACTATTCCCACCAAATTTCTTGCTCTACACTCTACCTTTAGGGTGAAGATCTCATTGGAAGCATGCTAAAACATTAATTTGAGGCCAGAGTTTCACCTGAAACTTCAATATCTTCTGTATTTGCTTCCAAAACCTTTGTTAAGTTTGGAAAGGTTACAATAAATAAAAACTTCTAGGACATATATTAGGAACATTGTTCTATTAAACTATTTATGTAAAATTAATAATTCAGAGTTCATCCAGACCTTAGATTGAGCTTATTGCTGAATGAAGAATGATGTGGTATCCAAGCTATGATGCCGGAATAGTTACAGGAGCATAATTGTGACATCAGTGAAGCATGAATGCTGTCTAATTCTCATAATTGAAGCTCTTGCAATTATGCTGTCATTTCATTTATAGTAACACATTTGGTCGAGGTATCCAGGTTCTGTAGGTTAAATCAAGGTTTACTTTTCTGCATTCATTTCAATAAAACCATACACTTTGCCACATACCTGCCATTTAAGTGTGATTAGTGAGTGATTTGCACAGGCGGGAGGCATTCTGCAGGAATGGTGACAACAGCAATTTGAAATCTAGCCCGATCCTCATTCTCTGAGGTATGTCATAACAATAAGCCTGGAAGATGCTTTCCCACCCTTTGGTTTATTTAGATGATGAAAACATCCTTTTGCCTACTCATTGCAGAAATGCAAAATCACATCAAGCTTTTTCATACCAGTAGCAACTAAACCTCATAATTATCTCAGGGACGATTATTATGGAATGAGTGTGTTGTGCAGAACTCCAGTTAAGTGCTGTCCCATGAAAAAAACACCATCACAGAAAGCATTGCCTTGGTGGTTATTTGATCGCTTGAAGAGAGGTGTTTTACTTTGTGCTGAGGTAACAGCAGTTACTGCGCTCAGGCCACAAATAGAAATGGAAAAGCTAATTTTTAAAGGATGTTTCTAGATTTTTATCTGGAGGTATTAGAGCTGTGACCTTTTATAGAATGACTATAAAATGCTAATGTGTATCATCCCACTGTTTTCTTGTTCTCTAGTCATCCTTTTCCCTCTGTGGCTTCTTGTTGCTTTCTTGCTTGGCTCAGAAATGGATAATAGCTCTTCATTATAGGTTTTATGCAAAGCGGAGCAAATAGGATCTGTGATCTCTGGCTGTAGTTCCTAGGTAATATCACCACAAAACACTTTGGCAGATTAAGGCATTCATATTTTCAATATACTCTCTTTCATCTTGAAAATGAGCCTGCACACCTTTGGAAAGCTGCTCTTAATAGGGTCATAGTGTTTGTTGCTCACTGTAGTTACCTGAGTCAAAGTGTAATATGGTTCGTAAGAGTTACAGACGATCAGGAGATGCCTACTAATTGGATTTACAGTGGTAAATTGTATTCTTGAGCTTTAATTTGAGGCAAAATGAGGTTGACTTCATTGTTACACCATTTTTCAGGATGATGGAATTAATTTCCTGCGGTTGTGAGAGCTATAAGTTGTTGCTGAAAATACAGAGTCACAGTTTATGCAGATGTAAGAGTTGCGACATCAGAGGGAGGAACGAGACAAGGCCAGAAAATAAGAGGTTCCTACAGGTAAAGGCATTTCAGAGTCCCAGTGCAAACTTAGGAACCCTTAATAACTTAAAGGAAGAAGACAACATGAAAAAATTAATGTTAAATGTAAATGCTATGATCTTTAACTTCTATCTGCTGCATGGAAGTGGTAAATAGAAAATCGAATCTGTATTATTTTAGATGCATTTGTCTAAGGTCAGTGGTATGATGATGAACCCAATTAAAATCTTATGTCCAGAAGTCTATTGTCTTTGCCACACAGTGCTCATTCCGGTTCCTGTACTGCTAAAGTAGCAATTTAATTTTTCATCCCTATCCAATAACAGGAGGTAACATTGGGATGAGACTAAACCAAAATAATCATGGAATCATCGAATGGCTTAAGACCTTTAAGATTGAGTCCAACCATTAACCCAGCACTGCCAAGCCCACTAAACCATGTTCGGAACTGCCACATCTTTTCAATACCCCCAGGGATGGTGACTTCACCACTTACCTGGGCAGCTTAACCCTTTTGGGAAAGAAATTTTTCCTAACACCACATTAAACCTGCCCTGGTGCAAATTGAGAGCATTTCCTCTTGTCCTTTCACTTGTTATTTAGGAGAAGAGACTATCCCTCCCTTGCTAAAACCTCTTTACACGGAGTTGTAGGGAGCCCCAAGGGCTTCCCTGAGCCACCTTTTCTCCAGGATAAACAACCCCAGTTCCCTCAGCCATTCCTCGTAGCACTTGTGCTCTAGACCTTTCACCACCTCCGGTGCCCTTCTCTGGACCTGCTCCAGCACCTCAATATCTTTCTTGTAGTGAGGGGCCCAAACCTGAACACAGGATTCTAGGTGCAGCCTCACCAGTGTGAAGTACAGGGGGACAATCACTGCCCTGGTACTGCTGGTCACACTATTTCTCATACAGTGTAAAGTAAAAGTCCAAAGTACAGTTCCTCTCATCCTAAATCAGGTATCTTAATGAAGTCAGGCTGGATGTTCATCTCATTGTTCCTATTCTTTCCACTGGTTTTGATGAGATAGTAGGAAGTAAAGCAGATAAGATGAAAATTACCCAACATTTTGCTGAGGGCGTTTCTATATTTGATTTAAAGAAAGGATCTGAGTGATGATTTTAGAAATGCTGTTTCTAAGGAAAGAGGAATATGTCCCCAAGATGCTCTTTTTTCAGACACATGCTAATTTCTGCTCAGGTGTCCAAAATATAGGATGGTTGGGTTAATACCTGACCAAAACCCCCTGAATTTTAAGGAGAAAAAGTTAGAATTGCCACAGGCTTTAGGTTATAGTTGAGTGTCGTGGTTTAAGCCCAGCCAGCAACTCAGAACCACGCAGCCGCTCTCTCACTCCCCCTCCTTTTTCCACCCCCCAGCTCCCGGAGGAAGAAGAGAAGCTGCATGGAGACCTCATAGCAGCCTTCCAGTATCTGAAGGGGGCCTATAGGGATGCTGGAGAGGGACTCTTCATCACGGACTGTAGTGATAGGACAAGGGGTAACGGGTTAAAACTTAAACAGGGGAAGTTTAGATTGGATATAAGGAAGAAGT
>JANHGB010049955.1:0-35410 GCA_026283785.1 Coracopsis vasa | reverse complement strand
GAATGGGTTGCCCAGGGAAGTTGTGAATGCTCCATCCCTGGCAGTGTTCAAGGCCAGGTTAGACAGAGCCTTGGGTGGCATGGTTTAGTGTGAGGTGTCCCTGCTCGTGGCAGAGGGGTTGGAACTGGATGATCTTAAGGTCCTTTCCAACCTTAACTTTTCTATGATTCTATGATTCTATGACCTGACTCAGCCAAACAGTGATTAAATACAGAAGAGTGTAAATTTGATACTAACCTTAACCATTTTATGATACAAGTGTCCTTTGTATCAGATGGCAGAAAGGAAAGGAATTTTAAAGCTTTTGTAAGGGAAAAAGTATATCGGTTAAACTAAGACATTCCTCTAATAAAAGCAAGGAAAGCAGGAACTCTGTTTCTTGAAAGCACCAATACCACATAAATTCAGTGATAGCTAAATGAAGGGTAATATGCACAATTTCCATTTCTGTGTTTTGCAAGTGTTAGAAACAAACCAACTCTGTAAGTAGTACCTGCCAGAACAGGATTTGTACATTAGCCCTGAACACAGACTGCAAACTACTCTCTGTTATTTTTCTTTCTTTTTCTGAAGGGGTGGGAGATTTTAACTTTGCTTTTCCAGTTGTGCTTTTAGAGTTGTCTTAGTAACTGAATTTGTTAGCTCAAATGATCACAAAGACTAAACCCGAAAGTTGAATATGCCTGAAACCTAAGTGAAATTTTGAAGTAAAGACACTTCAGATTTCAATTAACATATATGACATTCAAAGATGAATACAAGTTTGTTAGTCCAATCAGGCAGAAAAACTCATGCCTCATAATCCATGTCTAGGAAAGCATAGCATTTCCTTTTAAATCTGAAACGTCTTCATTGCAGCTGCACACAATACTCACCTACCAATAACTGGTTTTTCAAGCATGTATTATAGAAAGGACATGTAAGCATTTCAAACAAATATACTTGGAGAGATTTAAGAACAGAATAAGAGGAATCTGTAGAATATGAAGTTTATTGAGAATTATAATACCACTAAGCATTTACTTATTACTACTGGCAGAATAGCTTGTTTTGTTTTGTTTACTGAAAATGCCAGCATGTGCCCATACCAAAAAAACCCAGGAATCAGAATGCTCTGTAAACCTCTAACTGGGTTTGCATGATACAGAATCCAGCAGTTATATGTCCCCCAGCTAAAAAACCACCAGCAGCTAAAATGCAGCACAGGATTTCTGGCTTACACGAAAGACAGTAATGTGAGTTAATCAAAGTTGCTTGTGATTGCTATTGATTTATCTGCTTGATGTGAACATGCACAACAACCAACTTGCTTGGTTAATTGTTACTGCAGCAGGATGAGATATCAAAGTGGTAGCTGATAAACACCAGCATAATTTAGGGCTAGATGTAGCATGTATTATATAAGAACACTGCAGTGGAGAAGAAAAGGCAGAACAGCAGCTGTTTTGTGCACAGCACAGTGGGGAGCTGGCACTCAATTGTAGGAGAGTGGCAGCAGTGAAATCCTCCTTTAGAAGCTGATCCAATTGACACAGTTGCTTAGATGGACCTCGAGCACAAATGAAAGGACCTAATACTGACGGCTTCTATCTTAATACTTAGATTACACTGTACAGGGGTCTTCTGCGTTTACAGAATCATAGATTCATAGAATAGTTTGGGTTGGAAGGCACTTTTAAAGGATATTTAGTCCAACCCCCCTGCAATAAGTAGGAACCAGCCTGACCTTCAAGGTTTCCATGGATGGGGCATCTACCACCTCTCTGCACAACCTCCTTCTGTGTTTCATCACCCTTATTGTAAAACAGTTCTTCCTTATATCTAGTTTGAATCTATCCTCTTTCAGTTTAAAACTAATACCTCTTGTCCTATCACTACAGACCCTACTATAAAAAGCCTGTCATAGACTGACTTAGATTGACTTAAGGAGAAATACCCAAATCATAGAATTGAGCAGGGCATGTGTTCCAGAGAACAAAGATTTGATTTCCCAGAATCCAGGATGGAGGAGGATCATTTGCCCTCAATATGCCCCAATCTTGCTATAACCTCATCATGTACTGGTATTGTCTGGTTCACATCACATCTAACATCTATTGAAGATGAATGAACTACATACATTAGTCTCTTTGATGTGTTTGTGATAAATGCAATAGACCATGTATGTATTTGTATGAAAATGGTGGTGCTGGTGGGGGGTTAATGTGCCTAAAATCCACATACTGAAGTTTATCTTACATCTGTCAATCTGATGAAGTTATCTCATGTGCAGCGTGCATCCAATTTGTTCAGTCAAGTTAAGGAAAACGGCAGATTTTTAAGGGGTTCTTTCTTCTTCCTTTTCCCTTATCTTTCTACTGTCTGGTCAGGAGATGATTGTGCCTCAAGACATTAACATTTCTTAAACTGAGCTTCAGCAACTCCTGGGGGAAAAGAGTTGTTAAAACCAGGTATTTTGATTAAATATTGAGTGTAGGAAGAAACAGATGAAGAAAAAATCCAATAGAAACCTTAGGAAGAAAAGGAGAACCTATGCCCAAAGTAGCTCCAGCTTCAGACTAGATCTAATTCAACGATGCAAGACAACATCTTGCCTAAAGACCAGGTTATTGCACTCTTATGAAAGCTGTGGACATGTTCTGGTTGTGTTTTAGCTAGACGAACTGCAGGCAGACAACCTCTGTAGTTTTCTCTTTATACATCATTCTCTAAGAACAGTAACTGATTTATTAATCCTTGCACTGCTATGATTTTACTTTTCAAGCTGTTGAGAGATTTCTGAATGCTGGTGAGACATTGTTTCATTTGTAAAACTCGGAATGTATTTAATAAAACCCTACAGTGGTGTTGGTTGGAAGCTCACAACACCTCATACAAAACTGGGGAAAACCAGGAGCAGGTAGAAGAATTTACCATCAAGTTATATGAGCTGCTCATAGCAGCAGGCATCTTCTAGTAGTAAGTGTTAATGAATGGCTTTTTGGCATGCAGTGTGCATTGTGTCTGAAACTCAACAGTCTCTATCAAATTGTAATAAATGGGTCTAAAATAACATAGCTAAGCCCTGACCTTGAGTCTCAGCTACCCAAGTGGTCCATCTGAGGTGAACCACCTCAAGTGGCTCTTGTCACCAGGCTAACCCCAGCCCTCAGGAAGATCCTGCAGGAGATCTTTCTTTAACAAATGACCTCAATCCAAATACACAATTAATACTGAAGGCACCAGTCAAGCACTTTGACAACACGGACCTTTCTATACAGTAATGAAAGCTTTAATATCACCACTCCAGCAGGTTACTGTACTTGAAGAGGGTCAAAGAATAGACAGATAAGCTACTGATTAATAAGAGTAAAAGCAGAAGGTATAATGCTATGTAATGGATGGCCTTAATTTTTACTTCAGGGATAAAAGGACCAAATCTCATTCTCACACTAACAGAATGCCACAAAAGTCCTCTGCTTTGTGTTACTTTTCATTTAAGGCTATACCTGAAGCTGCTTTATGTTTATTATCTTTATAACTGTCTTAAGTAGAAGTTAATCTTTCATGAACAATTGTTGCCTAGCAATGATACTTCCCCTGTAATTTAGTGAGCACGCAGGTTCTTAATTAAGCACAAATTATTTTTGAATCCTTGTGTTGGTTCTTTTTATCATTGTATCTTCATTAATAGTGGGCCTAAATTGGGACACAAGCTAAATTTCTACCCTTCTTTTTAGTGTAGGAATAAGTCAAATTCGGACTCAAATATCTGCCACAGGAACACAGCCAGTTTGCTCCTTGATCTCAGCCAGTCAGCATTTAGTTTCCTAAAAAGGAGCCACAAGGTCATCAAAGCTGTCTGACTTCCGAGAAGTAATGACATCTTGCTTGCTGGACCCATGGTGTCTTGGGTTTTCCACTTCTGGGGAAAGAATTTGCCTTCTACCATGGAAGGGTCAATATGTCATTTCAATAACATAGAGAGAAGTATAACATGTATAGAAAGATAAGATAAAATCATATTTATCATGTTTTTCTTGGAACCTGGACAATTATTATCCTAAAGGATAGACACAGTACATGGTGTATGTGTATGCGTACACAATATCTAGTGTTAGGTATCTAAAGAAGCGTAAACAGGTTGTCATCCACAACCACAAGGTATGAAAAGCTGCCCTTTCTCCACTGGCTATAGAACAGGAGAAGAGACAGTAGCATCCTTTAACATTCAGGCTGTTCTAATATATGGACCTCAACAGCCCACAGGTCTTCTGGGTAAGATGAAAAGAATTTAATGCAAGCACTACTTCTGTCTTCCTGAGGTGCATCACACGTACTCTACCTAACATGGCTTAAGCCAACTAGGCAGTTAACCCCCACACAGCTGCTTGCTCCCTGTTGGGATGGAAATGGGAATCAGAAGGTAGAAGTCAGAAAACTCATGCACTGAGATAAAGACAGTTTAATAAGTAAAACAAAAGCTGTGCATGCCAGCAAAGCAAAAGAAGGAATTCATTTACCACTTCCCATAGGCAGGCTGGTGTTCAGCTATCTCCAGGAAACCAGGGCTTCACCACACATAACATTTACTTGGGAATACAAACACCATCACTCCAAGCATCCCCTTTCCTCCTTCTTTACCCAGCTTTTATTGCTGAGCAAAATGTCACTTGGTTTGGGAGATACAGATAGAGATAGATAGACATAGATGATACAGATTATGTAGATATGTATACATACACGCAGATATATACATATAAATAGGTAGATACAGATATAATTACATAGATATACAGATATATAGATAAATATAGATATAGATAAAAATCAATAGATATATATAGGTAGGTAGATAGGTATATATATATAGATGATATAGATAAAGATGATATAGATATGGATGTCTGACACTTTGGGTCAGTTGGGGTCAGCTGCCCCAGCTGTTTGCCCAGTTCTTGTGCACCCCCAGCCTAACCCACTATCGGGGCAGCATGAAAAGCAGAGAAGGCCTTGCTGCCATGTAAGCACTGTCGAGCAATTGCTAGAATCATTCTGTGTTATCAACACTGTTTTTAGCAAAAAATCCAAACCACAGCACCATATGAGCTACTGTGAAGACAAGTAACGTTATCCCAGCCAAAACAAATGCAGTACATTTAAAAGAAAAGAACCTTTAGTCTTTTAACTCTGCTCCTCTGAAAACTTAATAGGATAATAATCATCCCCTGAATTCCTGAATTTAGTGAACTGGGCATTAAGTATATGCTGTAAGTCCAACAATGTCCCGAATGTCTAAACTATTATTATGCCATTATATAAATTGATGGCACGTCCTCCCTGGAATCTTGCGCTCAATTCTGGTCATACCATCTCAAAGCAAGAGATAACGGAAGTAGAAAAGGTCTGCAGTAGGGCAATGAAAATTATCTGAGGCATGAAAAGACTGCCATGCGAGGAGAGATGAAAAAGATCAGGGCTGTTTAATTTCAGAGTTAAGTAAGAGTTGGATGTTAGAGGGGCTTATTAAATCAGAGATGTCATGCAAGTCAGCTGAGTGTTTCTATTTACTCCTTCATATAATACCAAAGGGAAATATAAAGGAAAAAATATTTCTATCATCCAAAATGAAGAATAAATTTTGTACAACACAGTTCAGACAGAAGCCAAGGAATTCACTGTGCCGAGCTACCAAATGACTCAGAAACAGAGCTCCAATACTCTGAGAAATTAATATAATAGATTTAGTGACATTGGACAGAATATAAAGCTGGAAGAATAAGAAAGAACATAGAAAATATAGGACTGAGTAAATCATGGGCTCATCCAGGCTCTCAGCTGCTCTCAGCTTCACACATACCATATGTACAAGTTGTGCCTTGTTGTTTATGCTTTTCAGCTATTTGCACACGATTAGAGGGTGCATCTGGTACAGGTAAGCCACAGATGTTGAGTTCTACTATTCTTGCCTCTTAAGTCATTGCCATCATACTAATAAGTCTGTTGCTGCGCTTTACATATTCTTTAACCACTGTTGTTTAGAAAGGGATTTTCACCTCTTTACCCCCTTCTGTGTTACATTTGCCATCCCAGCTTACTCAAACTGCTTGACAAAATTTACTTCTAAATCTCTTTAAAATATAAAACCCCTTTCAAACAGATAGAGCCCGATTCAAACAAAGCAGCAGGAATTCTCTTAGGCAAGGATTCCCTAGTTACACTTCTCTTGAAAATCAAGGTACAGGTATGTTAGGGCTCATCCATCATTTTGAAAAAGGACAGTTTTGAGGTAGCTTACACATGCCACAGATTCAACCAAATTATTGTGCCTTAAATATATTCACACTATTGTCTTAGAATAAGGTAAGAGCTCCCCAAAAGAGATTCACAACTGATTAACTCAATATTTGGCTTCAAGTGAGCAAAATAAAAAGACTGAGAGAAGAGAGAATGGTGGCTTGAATAGTAGCATATTGCCTATAACTATATAAAAAAGATATATCTCAGGTATGCATCTTCTTGTTACTCAAATCTTAAAAACAAACTCAAAAACCCTTTATCAATCATATTTATTGTAGCTAGTTTAATTTCCAATGATGGTGATGGTTAAGACTCAGATTCAGTCTTGAGGAATTACTGCACTGGGTTTTGTGAAGAGGCAGACAAATAGGAAGAGCCCCGATATGAACAGCTCCAGAAAGGTGCTTATTATTCCCAGAAGTGATTGCATAACTGAAAGGTGCATGTTCTAACTTTCAGCTTGTTCTTTTATCTTACTTTAACCTTAATAACTAATTTCCCTGTCTTTATTTGGTACATTTGGAAAGCTGTTATATAAACGTTAGTTGTTGTGTTTCACATAAATTAATTAATGGAATGTTTTTGTTGAAAGTTGGAAACATACTGTGAATGACAAGTCATGAAGCACAAGGCAAGATTAGTCAGAAATCAACTGCACTCTACTGAAAAGGTACATCTCTAATGTGGAATACTAATTAAAACAGAGAACATCTTAGAACAGAAAACAGAAATAGAAAACAGTGAAAAAACAATTATGTTTTACTTTTCTGTGCTAGAAAAACACTGACTTTAAGGGCAAGACCGCTCTCAGCGTACCACGAGGGGAAGCACTGATGACAAACCAGCTCAGATATTACAAGCATTACAGCCAGTAGCCCAAGTGCAGCACAGCATATATGTGGTATACTACTCTAAGACATGAACATCCCTCTGTGGCACAGTTGCACAGTGTCTAACGGGTTATTAGGAGATAGGGCAGGGATCCCACATTGCTATAGAGAAAGCAAGAAGCAGCAGCCTTCCAGTAAATGAAGAAAACCCTTAAAACATCAGCTAGATCAGTGGGAGAAAGTTTGTTGAGCACTATCAATGAATTAAGTTTACTTATTTTACTGGGATAATGCAATTATATTGTATATTGCAGTAGCAGTAGCTTTTAAATATAAATGGAAGTTAGAATGACTAGGATAAGACCCAAGTTCTCATCAACATAGGTTTGCTCTCACTCAGAGGAATATTCTTACGTTCTTATCAGTAACTAAGGTTAAGGTACTGACTTTGCTTTAATAGGATTTGGGATTGTTCACTGCTGTCCATGGATAAACTATTAATGTTTTTAACAGCCCTGGGCCAAAAATAATTCACATGGTCATTGAGCTATTTGCAGAATACTGAAGTAAGACTCCCAGATAATTCTGGGAATAAATTACTAACACTTAGAATTTACAGCCACACTCAGAGGTGCAATTTCTGTTAATAGTCTTCTACAAGGAAAAATATAGAAGCAATTGCAGCTGTCATAACCATTTGTAGCCAAGCTTCCTATAGAAGTGTCGTGATAATCAAGGATTCTGCCTCTTCAAATGTTCATTTGTTTCAATACATTTTAAGCCTGTCTACGACTTCCAGAGAAAGCTGACTGAATGGATGACACGTCAAAGATAAGCAGGAGCGATGGGAGAAGAAAGAGATATTCAAGTGGCCATGCTGAGGCCAAGGCAGCAGCCTGAACTTATTAGGTTCCAGAATATCCATAGCAGCTCAAGTTCTTACAAATATACCAGATTCAGGCGCTTCAGAGTTCACTCCTTACTGAAAAAGTAACTTAAAAATGAGTCATCAAGCAACAGGAAATCAGGCTCCCTTCATGAGTTTGGGTGCTCGTTCTACTACTTGCCTTTTTATTTTCTGTTTTCCTAACTTGCCTTTTTATTTTCTGTTTTTTTAAACTTTATTCTCTATTCCAAACTATCAACCATTTCTTTCCACCATTTAGTTATGTTTACACATCATGCAATCCTGCCTACAAATATCCACTAATGAGACATTAATAATGAGATATTGATAGCGTTTCATGGACTGATTCACCCACCATTCCTCAGCTGAAGCATTTCAATAACTGGAGAGTTAATAGGAAGGAAAAAAATCAAAGATCAAATACGACAAAAGATTTGCTGAAGGAGCTCCTTCAGGAGGCAGAAGGGATGATGCATGTAAAGCTCATTATGAACTTCTAAGTTGTCTTATTAAAGAAAGAACAAACAAGTGACTGCTGTAGCAGAGCACAAATCACACCATACAGGCTGGCTTAGTGCACTGTAGAATTTCTGAGCTGTAATAAAACACGGGGGTTTAGGTACATTTTTTTTCTCCTCATGGATTTTACAAGAAATGTGTGACAAATAATCCCCAGATTTGACTTGTAAAACAGCACGTTAGCTCAGGGAAATGCTCTTGTGAGAAACTGGAGGAAGCAGAGTTACAATTGACATTGCCTGCCCTGTCAAATCTTTTCTATTTATATTAAAAGCATAGAAATCTAGTAGCTGCAAGGAAGATTTTGCTTTGTTTTTTGGTTTTTCTGGTTTTGTTTTCCTAGTGTAACATGAAGTTTCTCAGAAGGATTTTATGCATTACAAGATGTTTCCATCATACGCATCGCCTTACATTGCTGCATCCTTTATGTTCACTAGAGAACCTACAGCTGTTTTACAATGCAGAAGACAGACACATATCTGGCAGTCAGTATTACAGCTGTTTCCAGAAGGGATTTGCACTGCTTTCTATGTTGAATTAATAGGTGGGTTTGTGAAGATATTCCATACAAGATAGTAATGGAGGCCTTGGAGGATGAATAAAAGAGGGAGTTTAGAAAACCTCTTGAAATTGGTCAGAAAAGACTTTTTCCACACACGACTATTGCTTCAGCAGGAAAAAAGTCAAAAAGCATTCATCAAGATTTCATTCTGTCTTAATGTACTTCATTATGTGTTCCCTTATAATCTTGGCTTTCTCTGGCAGAATCTGCCTCTGGCCACAAGCTTTTGCTGGGGTAAAATTGATATATGCCTATAAACACTTGACCTTATCTGACTGCACCATGTCGAACACTGCAATTTGTGTGAGGATGTGTCTGCATGTGTGATTCATTGTATGCATAAACTACCACATATTATATTTGTCCTGAAGATAAAGAGAACAACTGCAAAGCTATGTAGTGAAAAAAATCCTAATGAAGAAGTGTCATGCTAGACTGAAAACATTAGTAAGTCATTACCGCTGTAGCTGTAATTACTATCAGTTTCTTCAAGTACCACGATTTGATTTCTAATCTCTTTTTCTGAACAAAGGTCCAACTAATATATAATCAGTTAAAAACCCTTGAAGAAAACTGAGGCCACCATGAGCTCAATTAATCTTCATGTTCCTTGCACTCTTGGGAAGTTTATATTTCCTACTGAAAACCCCACACATCAAATTCCTGTAGTTTCTGATTCATTCTTTATTTTCTTTGCATGGGATTTAAACCTCCGCAAAGGCCCATTTATCTCTTAAGACCCATTTAACCCCACCAGGGTAAATCTTACCCTTAAGGCATGACATCTAAATAAAACTATCTTTTCCTTATTCAGATTTTCACTTAGATCTGTGGGAGTTACAGAACTAGGCTCTGTCTTTCCAAATGCTAAACAATTTTAGCTACAGAGTCCAGGATATTCAACAAAAGGCAAGGTGTTTTCCTTTCATTAGTTTTAGGAAGTTTTCACACCATCTATCTCTAGGTTTCTAATGTAGGAGACTACACAAAATTAGATGATCCTCTGCACAGCCAATGGAAAAACATGCTTCCCTTGGTCCTGGTTTGGAACACCTATTTGAAGCTTCCACTGTTTAGGATAAGTCCTAGTGTTCAACTAATGCTGAGCATCATCAGGAAACGTGTTGCAAGCAGAAGAGGAAACATCATTTGTTGCAGTATAAAAGACGTATGTACCCACACATTGGGTCTGATCTGTCCTTCTCGTTTCAAGAGAGATGTTGTGGAGTTAGGAAAAGATTCAGAGTAGCTTAATCACAATGATCAAGTGGATGGAGTAATTGCCCTGGGAGGAGGGTAGAGCTCTGGACAGGAGAAGGCTGAGGAGGAACACAGATCATGGTGTACAAAGTCAAAATGGAGAAGATGAGGGGAATGCAGGACTGTTTGTTTGAGTGTTTTGTTGGGTTTGTTTTGCTTTGTTTTTCACCCAGAACTCACAATACAAGAAAGATGACACACTTGCAGGAGATTAGTTTTTAAGCAGATGACTGATACTCCTCCTTACACAAAGTGAACCTCCAAAACCTGATGTCAAGAGAAACTGGTATAAAAGAGTCATATAAAAGGCACATACAGCACACCCATTAAAAGAAACTGAAAAGTCAGGGGTGTAACCTCTCATGTCTCAAAAACCACAATTCTGGATGCTGGAGAAATGCAAGGGAAGTGGAAGGCAGACAGCAGTTAGGATTTGACTCTTTCCATAGACAGCTTCCCTTATTGCCCCTCCTGGAGGCCAAATACAGGGTAGATGGTAATTTCTTACTTTCTATTAAATACTGAAATCAAATTTATTTCGGAAACAGAAGTGAAATTTGATTATGAATGACTGGCAACTGAGGAAAATGAAGTTCCTTGACAGCAGTTTTGCCTCTGACCTTTCCTTTAAAAAGTCCATAAGGAATATGTGAGAGAACTTAATGATTATATTTAAATATCTCATTGGATCCCAGTGCTTTTACATTAGGTGTCAAAAGGCCGTGTGAAAAACATGTTACAAAATGCTTGGCCATTTCTGTACATTTATTGCATAGCATTAGCAGTTAACACCCTTTTATGACATAATGCATTGAAGATATCTACCTTAAGATGCACTGAATCAGAGCCTGAAAGCGCCTATTTGTCCCCATTGAGAATAAGATGTGGATTACTAGCTCTGACATAGACATTCACACTGGAGATTGTTGCAGTGAGGTGAGATGAATCATAAGAATTCAGTTTAAACAGATGCTGATTTAACTGGATAGACTGTCACTCCTTGCTTTGGAAAATACAGTGAGTTTATTCTGTTACAAGAAAACACACAAGCATAGGAAAGAAAATAATCATATCGAGTCAACCAAATTCCCATCAAGCCTGGAATCCATCTCCAAAAAAGCTATTAGTAGATGGCCAGAGTACAACAGAGTACAACAGAGTACAACAACCATTTCTAATAGCCTGTGTCTTGGACAACGTCTTGAGGACCTTGTGAATCACAAGAGTAATGTTTGTGCTCATCAGTGCTGTAAAGTTTGCGTCTACAAATTACATCACAGAAATATCCACCCTTTGCCATTCCTGTAAGAGCTAATGTAAAGCATATAATATATGAATGTAGTCTATACTGTATCCTGGTGTAGGGTCTGGGACTACTACAGCTTTTTGGAGCACCTTGAACGATCTGCCCTGGTCAAAACACAAGTTATGGTCTTTAAACCAAAGAAAGCATTTATCAGGCTTTTGCATAACTTCATTGATAGTTTCTACCTTTATTTTTCTGTTCCAAGAGGCTTAGTGAAGAAGTAGATAGCATAGAAAATCCAACTCACTCACTTTCTTGTTTCATCCATGTCATGGTTTAACCCCAGCCAGCAACTAAGCTCAGAGGGTTGTGATCAGTGGCACAGAGTCTAGTGAAGATCTGTAACTAGGTCTCAACTGTTGTCCTCCCAGGATCAATACTGGTGGATGAGCCTGGTGGTCCCTTCCAACCTCAACCATTCTGTGATTCTTTAACAGATAAAGCAAAAGAAGCACATGCAGGCAAAGCAAAATATTCACCCACCCCTTCCCATAGTCAGGCAGGCATTCAGTCATCTCCAGGACAGGCTCCATCATACTTAACAGTGACTTGGGAAGACGAACACCATCACTCCAAACATCCCACTGTCCTCCTTCTTCCCCCAGCTTTATGTGCTGAGCATGACACCATAAAGTATGGGATATCCCTTGGGTCAGTTGGGATCAGCTATCCCAGCTGTTTCCCTTCTCAACTCTTTATGCACCCCCAGCCCACTTGCTGGTGGAGTGGTTTGAAGAGAAAAAAAGGCCTTGATTTCACACAAGGTCAGTATTATACTATTATATATTAAAAGAATGGAATACAAATCCTACGGGGTTGAATTTTCTTGTGTATTTACATGACTTGCGCACTATAAAATGTATAACATTATCACAACCAGTACACTCATGCAGTATCCATACCTTTTATCAATTCTTCATTTCTTTTGTGAAGCTCCTCTGAGGAAGCAAATATTTCAGAATGCTCAGATTTTTTCTGAATCACTGAACTAAAAAGTATACAGTTTGATTTAGGATTCAAAAGCCTTTATCTTTTCTGACTGTTATTCTACTGACTAATGTAGAAGATTTTTAAGTTGTAAAATCAGAGAGGGTAGAAGAAAAAAAAAAGTGCAGTGATCACACTTTGTGTTTTTCTGGCCTTTTTCTTTGAGAGGAAAAGATGCCATGAAATATGCTGTCTGATTTAATTAGTTTGGATCAGAACTGGAAAGCACAGCAGGAAAAAACACACTACATTTAATAATGAGAACTTTTTGACACAAGGTTCAACTTTGAGAAATTAAGTAGACAAACAAGTAGCTTTTCAGCTTTCTTTTCCCTTTGCAAGTCACTGCTCCTTTATTATTTATCACTTTATTATTATTATAACAAATGATTATGAATAGGAACACCTGTTTCACTATGACTAAACACAGCCCTTCTGTTTCTGTTCTACTCCTATTACTTTGAAGCTATTTCCTTAGATCATTATTGTCTGCTGGCCTGAAAATGCTGAATTAAGTAAGTTAGTTATGCTCTTTAACAAGAATTACTCAAACACAAAGAGATAGTAACGGAGCCTTACGTCCATATCTGCTAATCCACATTTAAATTATCATGACCCACCCATAGTCACACTGGAGAAGAAACAGGTATGCTTCTCAAAACTATTCTCCTGCATCAGTTGTCGGTCTCTTCTCCCAAGTGACAAGTGACAGGACAAGAGGAAACTACCTGCAGATGCATCCGTGGATGTTTAGATTGGGTATTAGTTAAAATTCCTTCCCAAAAGGGTTGTCAATCATTGGAACAGGCTGCCCAGCGCAGTGGTTGAATCACCATCCATGGAGGTATTTAACAGACTTGTAGACGTGGCACCTGGGGACATGGTTTAGTGGCGACCTTGGCAGTGCTCGGTTAATGGTTAGACTTGATTTTAAAGGTCTTTCCCAATGTAAACTGTTCTATGAGTCTATTATTCTAATTTTGACTTTAAAAAGAATAAAGTTATTATTAAGCAATGAGTATCAACTTTGCATAATTCATTTTAGAAGTTATAAGAACAAACATAACACGGAATAAAGTCACAATTGGAAAAAGCATCTGAACTCCTGCAACAGGTAAAGTTCTCATCCATTTAAGTATAATATTTATCAGTAAAAAAAATATAAACATTCATTAAAATCTCATGTAGTTCTTTTAGCAGATTATGAGTGGTAGGTAGAGCTGTTACTGCCTCAATACAATATTTGTTAAATACTGTTCTATTCTTGGTCTCCACGAACTAATCATGAATCTGTTTCATTATATACAAGCATATTCATCATGTAACAAATGCTGTTACATGAAACCTGCAAATATGTACAGGTATGATTCTAACAAATTTGTATATAAAATATTGCACAACTGCACAATGGTTGGAATTTATTGAATTGAAGAAAACTTTGAGAGAAACTCTTAGAAAAATAAATTAAAAGAAAAAAAGAAGAAACTTGGATTTTATAACAATTTTTACAGCAGTTAAGTACATGCAAGCTTCATGACAATAGGCCAAATCAAATGTCCATGTAGCCCAATAGCTTTTTTCCACTTGTGACCTGGAGCTAAAGCTTATGAAATGATCATTTCCTAAGCCAAAAGATATAACTGATTCTTTCTGTAATGTCCTCTTCTACATTCCAGAAGTAAGTAGTTTAAAAGCTTTTTTGGAATTGTAAGTTTTAAGATCTACCAATGGAATTCGTCTATTCATAGTTTCAAGGGTGAAGGGTAGATCCTACTTATCCTGAGAAGTGATAAATCTACATTTCCTGCAGTTGTGGACCTCATTTATGACCCTGTCAACCAGCTTTCACTCATCTCTTTTTCTAAGTGAAGAATCCTTATCAATTTCCTTCATGCGAGCAATTCCATTCTTCTGATTCTGCACGTCATTATTCTCACTACTCTTCAATTTCGTCTGATTTTTATTACGATAGTATGGCTAGTACACGTGCCATTAAAAATTCATACAAGGAACCATTCAATGAAATGGAGATGTTCTTTTGTTCTCTACACCTTCTCTAATTATGGCTCAATATTCTCTTCTGACCATATCGAAAACTGACATTAGTCTTTAAAAGAAATACCTGCGGCAATTCCAAGATCTCTTTCCTGAGTATTAATGACTAATTTAAACATCCTCATTAAATACATATTGTTGAAGGGTGCTTGATTCTTTATTTTCCTGTGTATTGATAATTTTGTGCTTTTTAACATAAAAGCAGCCAAAAAGACACAAAAAATTGAAATGTACAAAACAGCACAATATGCTTCACAAGAATTTGGGCACCATTCATACAAGCTGAAGAACGAGTAAGTAGACAATTATTCATGAGGTGTAGGACCTGGTATTCATGAGGTGTAGGGACTGGTAGCGTAAGCTAAAGGTAAAATTAAGCTTGTGCTTTAGAAGAAAGTGTTCAGTATATATGAGAAAAACATCAACTGTCTACTAAATGGACAATGTTGTTAATAACAAGGTAGGTAAGTCAGAATTGTTGGATAAATATTTTGTTCTCTATTTATAAAAAGAAAATCAGGATAAAATTCTGCAATACAATCTAATGTTTTCCATTCCATTAGTAACCAAGGAAGATGTTAAACTTCTATTAGTAATACCTATCTATTACCAGGAAGCTTGGTTAACAATTTACATCTGAATTTTGCACAAAGGAACATTTTTAATTAGTGCCCTGAGACATAAATAGCTCCTAATGACATTCTGAAAATGCTTAGAGCTGATGTCCATCTCATTTTACTGGTGATATGTGCCCATGTACTTAAAATAAATCTGATGAGCATATACCTGCATTTTACATGCCTAAATACTTTACAATTCTAATTAAAAATCTTTTGCAACTAATAATTACAGCATTAACTCATCCCTTCTGGTGGCTAAATTGAACACCTGCCTTTAATTATGATGACTTGGGAAAGAGAAACAGCCTGAAGATTACGGGATTGTAGCATCGGAAATGCAGTGTTACATGAGTACATTTTGTTTAAATAAAACCATCTTATCAGACAAGTGCTCAATTATCATTTGTATCAGAAAATATTTAATTTCACTCTTATTTGCTTTCAGCAAACATTAATTTCAGTGCATGTAATGGGGAAAAGCAGTGATCCTGAAAGCAGAAATCTCAGTTATAGATGATTTAGAAGCTTTCGGGGAATCAAAATTACTTCTCTCCTGATTGAAATTATTTCTGTTTTCTGATTATGCTTGTAGACTCTGGGCAAATGCTCAGAAACATCACCCTGTAGCAACTGGTGAGCAAGGTAGCATAGTAAGAAGCGTATTACAGAATAGAAACTGATTATAACAAAACAAAGCAACTTAACAACCCCAAGCACTGTTGTGAAAAGTTGAGTAAAAAGTACTCACAACATTTGGCCAATGGAGTTGTCATTTAAATCCATCCTAGGAAATCTTAATAATACCTGATTTTTTGGAAATCAAAAGATGGGTGAAGAATCCTATCAAATCAAAATCACTTACTCCTTCTATCTGGTGTGGTGGGCTGGATGGATAGAATCATGGAATCATAGAATAGTTAGGGTTGGAAAGGACCTTAAGATCATCTAGTTCCAACTCTCCTGCCATGGGGGGACAAGATATAATACAAGATGCTTTGTATTAAAGAAGCAGGCTCAGTATGTTTGTTACACCATGAACATTGTCACTTTTTAATAAGAATATATAAGAATGACTTTTGAAAACCTTTATCTCAGCTTAAATTGTGTGCATCACTAGTGATTGTCATAGGTTGAGAGAATTATAGGCTACATCTGTAATATCTCGAAGTACAAACTAGGGCTCAAACTTGGCATTGCCAAACAACCATGTACACGATTATGTTGTTAATACAGACCCTCTCATGTGCACATAAAACAACAGATTGGAAGGGACCTCTGGAGATCGTCCAGTCCAACTTCTCACTTGGAGAAATGCCAATTTTTATGTTAAAACACTCTGCCTGGGGCCTCACCCAGTTGAGTTCTGAAAACCACCAAGACCGAAGATTGCACAACTTCTCTGGGCTCCTTTTTCTGTGCTCAGTCACTCTCACTGTGATTATTTTCCCCCTTTCTCTTTATATTTAACCAGATTTTTCCTTTTTGCACCTTGTTTTCACAGTCTTTTGCCCTTTACTGTGCACCTCTGAGAAGAGCCTTGTTTCTTCATCTCTATAGTTCTCTGTTAAGTATCCTAAGACAAAAGTCATTCTCCTCTCACACCTGAATAAACCAGCTCCCTCAGCCTCTTCCTATATTTCTTAAATCCTTTTGTTTCCCTTGCCATACTGGATTGCATTTACTGATGCAGGCCATCATTTGCAGTGATAGGTTCTCTAGACATCATGCTCTTAGCTGTGACTAACATACAAACATCCTTCACTTGGGAAAGTTTGCAATTTAGATACAAGACAGCACTTTATGATTGTAAAATTCTATTAGGACATCTGAATGAGAGCAGAATGCATATTTTGTTGCTCCTAGGCTAAAACCATTTGAATTTCACCTCAGACTGGATATCTTAGCTTTGAAATACTATGCATTATTAAGCTGTGTAAATGTCCTTTACAGTGTTCAGCTTTGTTTCTGTGTCAGCTGTCTCCTAATTTTCCCTTAACTCTCCACTCTATTTAGCCATGGATTTCTTGCTTTATTGTTCAATGCTTTGATTCCTATTACTATGAACCCTCTATTCTTTCCAATTGTCCTTCCTTCTTCTAGAAAGTTTGGAATACTGAATCAAAGGTCCAAAGGTCATAAACTCAATATAAAACAACTATTGAAGGGGTTTTATATACTTCAGTAATTTACTACTGCCATGAAAATGAGGAATATGAGGACACCTCAGAGCAGCCTTCCAATATCTGAAGGCTGCCTACAAGGATGCTGGAGAGGGACTCTTCATTAAGGACTGTAGTGATAGGACAATGGGTGATGGGTTTAAACTGAAACAAGGGAAATTCAGGTTAGATATAAGGAAGAAGTTCTTTACAGTGAGCTTGGTGAGGCACTGGTACAGGTTGCCCAGAGAAGTGGTAAATGCTCCATCCCTGGCAGTGTTGAAGGCCAGGCTGGATGGAGTCTTGGGTGACAAGGTCTAGCGTGAGGTGACCCTGCCTATGGCAGGGGGGTTGGAACTGTGTGATCTTAAGGTCCTTTTCAACCCTAACTGTTCTATGATTTTATGTTTCTATGTTCTATGAATAGTCTACAAAAATAATATTAAAACCAGAAGCAAAGGCAAAAGAATATTCTAACCAAAGGTGAAGCCATTCTATTTCACCATTTGATGTTATATTGATAAGTCAGCTAATCTGCAGAATAAACACAAAACTTGTAACAAATATTTCATCCATCACTTCAAATCTACAGGAGTAGCTGATAATAATCTGAATCAAGATTTGAAATTGACTACTGTTTAACATCTTAAATAATAATAATAACAAATTGCTGAATGCTAACATTTAAGTGTGGAAGATTCAAAATCAGGCCAATGATCATGTCTCAGTGACACTTCTAGTTAATAAGTTGGATTTTGATCTGTAGTTTTTAATTTAGCTTAATGTGACTGTGCTAAAAATGGCATACCTGGCCCTGCGCAGATGTCCTTCAGCACTAGAGAATCCCTGGATGATGAGGAATGATTGAAGAGACACTTTTAATTAAATCATTCCCCATGAGAGGGAGGATGTTTGTCCTCAAACCCAGGAAATTCCAGCTGTTGGCATGAAGGGATTAGTTGCAAAAAGCACATACTAAACAGTTGTTAAAATCCAAGTTTCCTCCTGAGCTGCATATTTAAGGTTTACAACATAAATGAAGACTTGGGGGTGTTGGTTGATGAGAAAATGAACACGAGCCGGCTTCAGCATGCACTCGCAAGCCCAGAAAGCCAACTGTATCCTGGGCTGCATCAAAAGGAGCGTGACCAGCAGGTCGAAGGAGGTGATCCTGACCCTCTACTCTGCTCTTGTGAGACCTCACTTGGAGTATTGTGTGCAGTTCTGGTGTCCTCAACATAAAGAGGACATGGAACTGTTGGAACAAGTCCAGAGGAGGCCACGAGGATGATCAGGGGCCTGGAGCACCTCCCGTATGAAGACAAGCTGAGAAAGTTGGGGCTATTCAGCCTGGAGAAGAGAAGGCTGCATGGAGACCTCATAGCAGCCTTCCAGTATCTGAAGGAGGGCTATAGGGGTACTGGAGAGGGACTCTTCATTAGGGACTGTAGCGATAGGACAAGGGGTAACGGGTTCAAACTTAAACAGGTGAAGTTTAGATTGGATGTAAGGAAGAAATTCTTTACTGTAAAGGTGGTGAGGCACTGGAATGGGTTGCCCAGGCAAGTTGGGAATGCTCCATCCCTGGCGGTGTTCAAGACCAGGTTGGACAGAGCCTTGGGTGGCATGGTTTAGTAGGAGGTGTCCCTGCCCATGGCAGGGGGTTTGGAACTAGATGATCTTAAGGTCCTTTCCAAGCATAACTATTCTGTGATTCTCTGAATGTTTCAACAATTTCTGCTGTCTACAGAAAAGAGCTACCATTTCTTTAACTCTTCTGATATGTCTCCACTTCTAAAATTAGAATCTAAATTACAATCACACAACACCTAGCAGGCTCATGCTAACAGATGCACTGCATAATTATATGAATAGAAAATATCCAACTCATATTATTATGTAATGGTTGGGGTTTCTGCCAATGTGATATATAGAATACATCAACTCTCTCTGGATCTGCCTTAGCACTCTTGCCTGTCCCTTGCAGGGGCAGACATGGCAATGTCAATCTGTATTTGCCCATCAGCCAACACTTCTAGTATAGAATCACAACCTGTGACATGCACAACATTGCCCATATCTTTAATCACAGTGCAAACTCATTTTATTGCTTTAAAAATTAAGGCAAGAGATTGAGAGGTGTAAACCAGAAAATTCTTGTTCCTACAGACACTGATGGCACTAACACCCCAGAAAAAACACACCGAGCACTGTTATGTTCCGAAATAACGACAGAACAAACGCAAGAGCACATCAGAATGAGCTTTCATTCCCAGAGACGCTGCCATGTGAGGAAGTATCAGAAGTTACTCTTGCAGACAAAGATATCTTTCAGATCACAGATGCTTACCTGAAACATAGGACAGGCTGCAAGGAACAGCAGCCTTTCTGGTTATACAGGGGAGGGAACTCTTCATAGCTGGCAGTGACTGATCAGCTTCTGAAGGAAGCATAATTGTGGTGCTCTCTGTGACTTGTGCTTCTTAGGTCTCTTTATGACTTCAACACCTTTTTCTGACTCTGCACATGTTTCTTAACTGGTGTCCACTGTACACAAATCATTGATAAATTTACATTTTCCATTCAAATCCAGTTACAATGGTTGAATGGGTTACGAAGCATCACCTGAGCTGCAGTAACTTTACATACTTGCCCTTAAGGAGCAGAAACTCACTACTTGGATCTCCCCACAGGCACACAGACAGCTGCTGTGTGTAAACTGACTGGAGCTGATTTGAAAGTGGCTTGGTCTAGTTCAGTTGAACTTAACTAAAATCAGAGTCACTTCTCAAACCAGCTGTTAAAATATGTTGCCAGCAATTTTTTATTTCTGGAACTGATGTCCTCTTTCCTGTGAGTTGCACTGTTAATGTTCAGCTTAGTGTAGGTTTTTGCTCTTTCTTGGACTGCCTGAGCCTGTGTATGGCTCCTAAGTTGGCTCCCAGTTTTTCTAGTCCTGTCTCTGTCCTATCTCTGGAGGTCATGATATGCTGAAATGGGCTTTTTAGTGCTCAGCAGTCAAAAGCCTTAATTTACTGTCTTCTAAAAGAGTAGACAGAGGAGCAACAGTCTTTTCATGGACTTTATGCTGTTACTTGCAAACTAGTGAATCTGAAATTCTCTGATGTTGATCTATTAAGATGACAGCTCTGCAAGACACAGCACATTTACTGTGTATGCTCTAACTTCTTGTGGTTCCTGGAAGTTTTGTCTTTGTACCACTTGCTGTTACAATGGTCAGTCTGTTTGCCACAGTAAAGGCTCATAACTTTTATGGTTTCTCTATGCTGTACTTTCTGCATAACTCTCAGCTCATTTGTTGTACAGATTATTCAATGGTTTTGCAATTCTAGCATCTTATATAAAACTCCTTCTTAAAGTGGGAAAGTTTTGCTTTTTTTTTCATCAGTTGAATACTCACTTTGAATTGCTTAATTTTGCATATCATGCACGAACAACAGTTCATAGCTCAGCAAGACTCCATGCACATTTTATAATAACTGCATCTCAGCAGAAGTCCACATAGATTTACAGTTATTTTATCAGACATACCAGGCTTTATTTTCAGGCTTCAGACTTTGTAGCCTACCGATACTGTACTGTCCAAGCCACAGCAGAGTGTGGTACAGTATCAACATGCAGTTCCTGTCAGCACTGTATAGCTCACATCTACTCTTACAGATATTATGAAGAATACGTTAGATCTCTATGCTGGGTATAAAGTTACATTAGACATCATCCATGCCATAAAATGTCCCCAAAAGAAGGGCTGACATTCACTATCCAACTCTTCTGTATAACTGAAGAAGCAATACCACAACCTAATGCTCACAAGCTATTCCGGCAATGATGTTTGTGCTGGGTTTGGCTGAAATGGAGCTATTTTAATATTTGCTTGCTTGGGGCTATGTTTTGGATTTGTGCAGGAAACAGTGTTGATTATGCAGGGATGTTTTCTCTATTGCTGAGCAGTGCTTACATTGTAAAGGCCTTTTCTGTTCCTCAATCCAACCCATCAGTGAGAAGGCTGGGGGTGCACAAGACATTGGAAGGGGACACAGCAGGGACAGCTGATCCCACCCGACCTGAGGATATTCCGTACCCTATGGTGTCATGCTCAGCATATAAAGCTAGGGGAAGAAGAGGGAAGGTGGAGATGTTCAATGTGATGGCATTTGTCTTCCCAAGTAACTGTTACGCATGATGGAGCCCTGCTTTCCTTGAGGTGGCTGAGCATCTGCCAGATGATGGGCAGTAGTGAATGAATTCCTTGTTTTGCTCTGCCTGCATGCGCGGCTTTTGCTTTACTTAGTAAACTGACTTTATCTCAACCCACAAGTTTTATTCTTCTGATTCTCTTCCCCCATCCCACTGTGGGGAGTGAGTAAAAGGCTCTGTGGTATTTTGTTGCCAGCTGGGACTAAACTAAATATTTTCCAAAAAGGCAGAGAAAATTCCAACACATCAGGAAATTTTTCATGAAAGAATTACCTTTACCTCTGATTTTTCATACTGTTATGCCTCATAAAACTTCTTTCTGAAGAGCTATATCCTACATGGGAACCACATTCCTAGCAAAGGTGCTCACCTGATAATATCTTGAGAGAAATGGGAGGAGGTCAAAAAGCCAGCTAATTACGTTATTAGCTGTGTAAAGGGCTATATATGGATTCCTCATAACAAATGCAAAACATTCTAGTAATCTTTTAAAATCAGAATTGTGATGAGCATTTTTAATAAAATACCAACAATCAAGCAGCATTTTTGGTAAGCTGAACTGTTTAGAATTACAGGTTATTTTCTGTTGCTGGTGTACAGGATCAAGAGAAAAGAAACTTGAGTCTACATTTTCCAAGTGATGTGGTAGGTTTCAGCCACCCAAGGTTTTAATCAGTTAGCTGAGTTTTACAAAATTAAATTCTATATAGTAATAGGGTTTCTCTGCGTACTGCTTAAAGTATTTTGAAATTATTCTACCTAGGTTTATACCTCCGTTTTATTTACAGCTAAGTTTCACTTGCCTCTTTAAATTACTTTTCCCCAACAGTTTATTTCTGTGCATTCAATAACAAGTTCAGAAGTTCTATTTTTTTTTTTTTTGAGGATTTGTAGTTACAGGCCATCCTTAAGGATTTCTGTATTGTTGTACTGTATTTATTAGATCAGACACTTCAAAGAAATCAGGAATATTTTGATATTAAATCACTTGCATTTGCTGAGTTTGCCTTTGGAGCTGCAAAACTTTTACACTGTTGCCAGCGGATGGGTTTCCCAGTGACTGTACTCTTCAAGTTCTGACTGAAACATAAAGACAATAGCAATAACTAATTTTACAAGGCTGAAGTCTAAACCGTCTGACAAGAGTAATGCAATGCCACTACAGTGCCTCTTGGATGAATCAGCAAAATCCACACAAGCATCTATAGGGGACATTTCATGAGTGAGGAGAAGGCACTCGGTGCCCATAGGTGCTGTCAGAGCAGTGGATTCCCTGTCCAATGAGGTGGAATGCTCCGCGGGCACATGGTTTACGCTGCTCAAAATAACTTGGGACCTGCAAACTGACAAATGCTATTGCTCCGGTGGTGACAGGTTGTCCAGCTTCTCACAGCCATCCTTATAATAACGAAGGTTAACTTCCTTCACTGTATGGACTTGTAGCTGCTTGTGTTCCTGAGGACTCGAAGAATTCCCTTGCTTCCTTCATTTTAATCTCATACTTCTGGATAATTGTCATCGCTACTAACTGCCAGAGTTGGGAAGCAACATCTGGAGGAGTTGAAAAAGGTAATCCCTCAACTTTAGATTGGTCTACATTTTGATTTTGCAGTGCAGGTGCAAATGGTTTGATGAGCATGTATACTTGAATGCTAATTATTGCTGTTAAGACATAGACAGAGAAGAAATACTTTTTATACTGACTGGCTTTAATTATGCTGAGGCATATGTATCGCAGTGAAAGAGAAACACTATTCTGCAGCATTTAAAGGGCTTGAATAGCACTGGTGGGGTTCTCAAATCTCTTGGAGCCAGTCTGACTCCTCCAAAGAGTCAACAGAAGATTGTAACGACCTGAGAAGTTCCTTGTATTCTTCTTCCTGCTTATTTTCCTTCCACATTCTGAAACATTTACATTCTGGTATTCAGCTTTAAACCAAGATGCCATAATTTGGATTTCCTTCTTAAGCAAAATCAAACCTAATTTAACGTGACCCCATAGTTAAATACTTTCTATTTATTTATTTATTTTGTCATGTAAAATGACCCCACTGGCTATATTTAGTGCTGGGAGATCTGTTCGCTGGATTAATGAACACAACAGCTGCAGAAACAGTCCTGCTAGAAGGGCATAGCTCTCACCCTTGAGCTCTCACTATCTCCCTTGCTCTCTTTCTCTCTCTCACAAAAGTATTTGACTGTCAGTAGCAAATGTTTGGCCCAATATATTGCAACATGAAGCAGTAATCAGAAGCCAGTCTTACGTTTTACGAAATAATATGTCAACAATTGACAGGAGAACAGAGTATCTCTTGGGTTTACATCAATAGTACATTATACAAATAATGCTAAAGACACTGATTACTTTTCAGTAGTTTTGGTTTGATCATGAGGTTTACATTTGTGAAGAGTGGAAACAAAATCAGCAAATGTTAATGGAACAATTTCACAAACTTCAACTCTGCTCTTCTCCCTCTCCAACACCTGAAGGTTCCTAAGGTCAGGATATTTCTTTCATTTTGTTTTTCTTTTTCCTTCAGAAATGGCTAACAAAATTAAACAGAAATAGGAAGTGCGTTAGTTCCTGTAGCTCAGCAGAATGACATCTATGTATCAGAAATTATTTATAGTCAATTCAGGAGTTAGGTTTTGTATCTGACAGACTACCAAAGACAAAGGAGAACTGTGTGCTCTCTGCTGGTTTGCTATTCCTATGCATTCTTAAGAGGTTTTACAGTAGCTCTTGCTGTGGTACTGAAGGAATGTTTCTTATCAACAGCTGCTAAGAATTAGCAATCTAGGTATATTTGCACATAAACGGAACACTAAGATCATTTGTTAAGTATCATAACAGCAATTAGACAATTAAATGCAAATTGTAATCTAAATCACTGAGAAAAACAAAAAACAACCCAGAACAAAATCATAAACCAGTCTACTTTTTTGTTTCAAACTTCAGTGGTTTAGTACTTGTTTTCATAAACAATAATATTCTATAAGGATGGGAAAATTAATTTTGCCTAACGCAATTCTCATCTAAACATTGTAGTTTGAAAATATGAATCAAATATGAAGGCTTTTGTGTTACAGTATTTTTAGGGAAGACTGATGAAAAGGCATAGAAAAGACAGAAGAGCGGACAAAAAGACATAAATACGGGAGAGCTTGAAAAAAGAAAGGCACAACTTGTAAAACCTTGGGGTTAGAAATGCAAGCGAGATTTCTTTTGTGTCTAATTTAAGGCTTGAGTTCCCTTTTTCACTAGGAAAAAGTATTTGTATGAAAACTGAATCTCATTAAAAAAAAAAAAAAAAGCAGCCCATAGATTTGAAATTAACAGACAAAAAGATGTGCAAATGGCATGTTGTTTGCATACCCCTGCTTCTCAGGGCTTTTCTTTGTCCAGTTTGTGCTTCTTCAGTCTAGCTACACAAGCAGTCAGTTGTCCAGTCTTCAGATAAATGCATATGATTGCCTTAACATTGGTGCCACTTCCATGAACAGGTAGAATAGAGACTTGCTCACCATTTTAAATTGTGCAAATTCTCATTACAGTACCTTATGCACTAATTTGTCAGTCTAGGTTGAGCCCATGCAATACATAAATCACTTTTTAACACCAAGAAGTAAGCTGTAGCTTCAGTTTCAAACTAAAACTTCACAGTGGTCCTCAACTGCTTGCATTTGTGGATTTCTGCACTGCTCACGCATACTGCTAGCAGGAATAACAGAAACAACCTATTTTAAATCATTTGTATCACAGTCCATGAAAGGCTTGCAGAGTGCTGTCCCTATGTTTGAACCAGGATAAATGAATATTATTACCTGTTAGCTATATTTTCCATTGAGGACTTTTGTATGTACATTCAGTACCAAATTGTGGACCTCTGCTGTATCTTTTGGGGCCTTTTATTAAATTCTTCCTCATATGGGAAATCCTTGAAGGAAACTGGACTACATACATTATTTGAATCATTAAAACTTATCCTAAATTACCAGCACTTGAAGTACTACAGTCAGAGCTTGTCCTGACATCTGAGGCCTGGCCTTCACAGGAGAAGAGGATGGAGAAGCGTCCCAGGCAGGCCTCTAAGCCAGCCATTGCTTGTTTTCTTTTTTGACCTTCTAATTTAAAAACAGCTTAAATTTATTTCAGTTTCAGTCTGACTTCATATGTTTTTTCTTCAAGATATTGTTTACCTTGCAGTTCAAGGAGATTCACTGAGGAGGCAAAGAGAACCTGAGACTTGGGTAAGAAAAGGTCTCAGTTCTCATTTTGAGAACTACTAAGCGACAATATTAATTACAAAAAAGCCATTTTGTGATCAGATTGAAAAAAAAAAGGTCTTTTCACTATAGGATAGTATGCAGGAAATGCTGAAAAAGTTAAAGAGCTTTGAATGTGCTTTTTCCTTGAAGAACAGTTGAATATTTCATGCTGCTTAGGGTGCCTGCTACTGTAACACTCAGGTCACAGGCCAGGGCATAACTCCAATTGCACAGAGGCCACTTCCAGTGTCTTCTGCAGAATGACTTGGAGAGAGAATATCCCATCCCATTTCTGAGATGATGAATTCTAACCTTTTTATTTTTTCCTTTTGTGGGCTGTGTGATTATGCTGTCAGCAGCAAAGGGAAGAGCCATGAGGGTCAAAATACAGTGGTAATGAAGAACACATTTCACCTTTAACATTTCTGGCACCAGGAGGACAAATATCCCTGTATGCTTGCAAAATAGGTGCTCCTAAGACTCCTTAAAGTTTCTTAAAGCAAAATAAGTACTTTGAGGCTATAACATTTGTACTCTTTGACTCGCATTCAAATGCTTGTGGGTGAAATGGAGAATCCCTCCAGACAAGAGGAAAAGAGCTGTGTTAGAGGAGACTAACGTCACTACAAAATGAAGTCCAGATAGATGATCTGCTACAGAAATCTAGACTCTTAAATATTCCAGCTTCAAATCACTTGCTTGTGGTTTGAGATTATCTACCTAATGTGCATACAACATCCACATGTTAAATTATATCTCAGTAAATTTAAATTATTTTCATTTTAACATACGATCTTAAACTAAATATACATTACACATAACTGTATATAGATAATTCTGTATTCCCTTCCTAATGAAAAAACAGATAGCCATTTCAGTATCAAAGGAACTTAGAAGTGGTTTTACCAGTTAAGGCCCCAATCTACTATCACAAGTATTCAAAAGATGAGTCACTGTTCAACTCCCAAGCCATTAATAATTTATTAAAAATAATGAAATTTTCCCAAAATTTTAAAATACTGGTTGTTCTATATTTACCTTTTTTCTTCTTTCTTCCCTTTTCCTTCCCTTTCTTTCCTTCCTTTCTCTTTTTCCCCTTCTTTTTAGAAGGTAACTTTCTTTTATAGATAACACTTTTCAAGGTTTAAACTTCAAGTTTGTATAAGAAAACTTTGCATTTTATCTGAATTCTGTTCACAGCTGCAAGTAAACCCTGAGCAGTTTAAGTGAAGTTGCTCCAGTCTATCCTATAATGTATCTAAGGGCAGAAGCTGGACTGTCAGAGGTTTTATTTACAGAAGAGGGCCTGATTCTACTTATTTTTCCAAACAGAAGCAGTGGTAGCCATACATCAGTTATAACAGCAATCAAAAAATCCCCTTAACAGCAGTGATTTACATTAAAGCAAAGAGCGGCAGTATGTGAAGAAACTTAAAACACCACCACCAGTCTTTTCACTATTTACAGAATTATGTAACAGTGAGCAAGAAACAGCTACCAGCCTCTTTTAGACTTACATTAAGCTAGAGTTTTAAGGTCTGGAATTTATAAAATGGATTAGAGATGAAAGAAAATGCAACATATACTTAGAATATTAAATAGGTTATTTTGAAAAATATACATAAGGAAGTAGGATGTTTCCTGAACATGGACATAACATTTAGCCTACCTGTTCTTAGAAGGATTTTGTTTCATAAGAAGTTGTTACACTCCTGGGCTTGGAAGCTCTCTATTTTCCATTATTTAATTACATTACTTGGAAATAGAAGTTTAGTTATCTGACTTCTTTATTCATTACAAGGAATGGAATTCAAAACTACTAATGTGTCTAAAAAAGAAAAATAAACCATCTTTTTGTGCATAACTTTCTAAACAAAATTATTAAAAAATATCTGACTCACGCCCCCAAACACATGCAAGACCACTAACCTTAGTCCTCTGCTCCAGCCTAGCCTTTCCCATGTCTGGAGTCTCAAAGTCTTGTCTTGCAGCAGCTACAGCTTATCAACAGGCAGTGACAGAAATGGTGACAATGGCAACTGCTAAATGAGAATTCCTGCGAGCATGTAAGAATGTAATTGTGATCACTAGATGTCTGCAAGACAGATTACTTGTGTCATCTCTTAGCTGTTTCATAGCTGTAATCACACAGCTGAAACACCTGTATAACTGTTAGTGTTCAACAGCATACTCATAAAAGCAATTTATGTGCAGTTAAATTAATTGGAAAAGGATATACCCTCTAATATTTGCTAAACTTTCAAGTTTCCAAACAGAGGTGCTGGGCACACAGGTCTGGAGCCTTGCTGTGTAACAGGCACAGAGGTGCCCCTATGCAGAGAAAGAAGCAGCTGTTTGTTGGTTGTTTTGGTACTGGGGTTTCATACAAAAGCAGTCTCAATTAAAGTAATGGTAGCTTAAAAATCTAGACAGGAACACGTATTAAATTGCTGACTTTTAACTACTAAATTTGACTAAATTACTGATTTTTAACTACAACTGAAGGCCAAAGATGCTCAAATGCCTTTTTGCATTAAATCAGCTATTTGCAGATAACCTCTTTATTATAATACAGAGAAGGGTGTTTTAAAAAAACATCTTTGGGGAATCAAGCATTCAAAGCTGCCTCTGATCAAATAAACCAGAAGATCTGCACTCAGATATATCAGGGATTCCCTTCAGCTTTGCTGACATTTCACTACTGCTGTTTTTTTAGGAAAAGCTCAGATTCTTTCAGTGATGACTCAGCAATGAGTCTAACAAACCTCAGACAAGAGGAAATGAAAGGGTTTGGTGTCACACAGTGCAAGCTTCCTGTGGTGTGATTTTCCTCATTTTCATGTATAGATTTTCAGGTCAAGCCACTGCCAGAACAATCTACAGAAACTAATTCTACCTTTGAGAATATTTTATCCTAAATATCACTTGGCTAATAAGAGAACATGGCCATAAATAAAGGCTCTTGGAAAGTCAGAAAGCTCTGTGCAATTACTTGGCTAGTAGAAACTGAACTATTAAACTAAAGAAGTTCATGCAGTCAGTTTTGTTCATGACACTCTCTGATGTCTTTCAAGATAATAGGTGCCCAAGGGCACTGGTGTTAATGTCCCAGGAAAGCAAAGAAATGCACTTGTTTGGCGCTGTAGGTAATAAACCAGTCAAGAGTAGAGAACTGCGTGCTGACTGCTGGAGTCAGTCATCCCAGTTTCAATCCTAAATAACATCAGTTTAGAGTTATTATTCATAACTAGCATTGCAATTCCTCCCCTTGCTACATGTTCATTATGAGAGACTTTCCAGTCTGCAAAATTATTGATGCTTTCATTAACACCACAGGTGTCTATTGTGTTTTTACTACAGTTTGTCCTTAGTGCTTACTCAACAGTTACATGCAGTTATCTGCACTTATTTGTTCAACAGAAATATTTGCAATTACAGGATGTTTTGCTAGCTCCATGATATAGTAGTGGTGTGCTGTGCGCTGCCACTCAGTGCCACCGTTCTGTGTCACTGCACACTGAGGGACTGTGGAATGTGCCACAAAGACACTTCTGTTCCAAAGGCCTCGTCAGGAAAAATTAAAGGGAAGGCTCAAGGCATATGAAGGCCAACTCCACATGTCACTCTAAACAATACAGAAAGGAAAAGACTGAATTCAAGATCAGATCTTTATTTGGGAGCTTAGATTCGAATTTTGCCTATAGAAAGGCTAAATTATTATTCATTATCATTAATCAAACCTGTAATAGCATAGCTGCTCCTCTGATGATATCTTTTCACTCACCAGAAAGATGGTTTAATAGATATTTTAGAAAATGCATTGAATTCAGCCTTACTGCTGTCTAGCCCAGACACCCTGTCAGGCTGAATGCTTGCTCTCCTTTGAATAAAAGCTGTTGTCCCCTAAAAGCTGTTGTCCCCTGATTGTGAAATTCAAATGGCCTCAGCCTACCCAATGCTTCCTTCAATCATCAGTCCTCTGTAGCCCTTGGAGAGTATAAATCCTTGTAATAAAATAAAAAAAAAAGAAACTAGGCATCTTTCAAGGCATAAGCAAGGCATAATTAATAACTCTAAGTGGATTGTCCAGGAGCCTCACGGCAACATTTGCTAAAACTCAATATTTTACATTTAATTAGAAATATCACATAATTCAAAATGTCTCAAAACTTCAGTAGTCACACACTGCCTCAAAGTGCTACTTTTGACTAGTACCCAATTTCTTCCTTACTAAAAATAGAATTAAAAGTTATCTTCTATGCAAGCTGAAAATAGAGGAGAGTTAGATATAATATCCTGACCCTGGGTAAGCTCTAAAGAAAAGTGATGTCTCTCTAAGGATTAAGAATTTGGCATCATAATCATTCTCATCAATATCTTGCTTCCTAACACAAGAAGGAGCACTCTGCTCTCTTCTACCTCTTCTGGCCCCACAGGCACAAGGAAGGAAGGAAGTTGTTCCAGCTCCTGTGCTCTATCTCTGCCCCCTCTGAAAGAGGGCAGAGCTGAACCAGAGAACGAGCTGAACCAGTGATTTGTACATTTGTTTCCCGTATGTTCACTCAAGACTGTGACAGACAAGTAGGTTATGCTCTTCCATCTTTGGTTGTGCTGTCTAGCCTGGTCATCTGAATGGAAGATGCTTTATACAACTGCGTTAAAGCTAGCCAAAATGAACCATAACCACAAGGAAGTTTTGATGTGACTACTTTAATTTCCTCTATAATTTTATATTTTCACCAGGTACAGGCACCCCTGGTTTTGCTATGTTGCAATAATATGCATGTAATTTTCCTCCTCTTGCTGTCACAGTGGCTTCTTAGCTATACTTTTTTGCAAAATCGAATGATAAAGCTATTTTGCCAATCTAAACACATCTTCTTTGAAAACATCTCCTCATATTGCAGTAATATTCCCTAAGGGAATTAGCAGAAATTATTTCTCTCATTAGCAGAAATTATTTCTTTCAAATTTTGATGCTTTGTTCAAAAGATGAATAGAAGATACACAAGACCCAAACCCTGTCTCAAATAAACATGCTGAACAAACAGCTGCTTTACTATGTTTATCCACAGAAAGCTGCTCTGTGATTAACAACCTCTGTTGAAATATAGCACAATATTTGTAGAACAGAGGAAAATGAAACCCTGAATAGTCATAGTCAAATTATATTCATATACTTAATAAAATTATTGCAGGAGTTCTTTAACTTCACATGACTTTAGCAGGTTTTGATCACACAGTATTATTTCCCTACCTGCTTTTCCTCCTTGGATGGCCCCGTTTTCTAAAAACCTTCATTGTCTGTTTTCAGCTCTGATGACATTGAGATTAAAAGATGTGCCATCCTGAAATGTTTCAGAAAAAGTGGCCAAGAAATGTAGCAAGCTAAATTTTGCAAACCTGCAAAGCACATACTTCTCTAACCAAATAAAATACAACCTTCCATTGTAGCATCTAAAGCTACACAAAGATACATACAGCTGGATGTTATGATTTAGCCAAAGACACATGTAGAGAGGTTAGCATGGAGCTGCATCCCTCCAGAGATAATTCTGAGAGACTGTACTTTCTATAACATCCCATTAAAAGCACACACTGTTCTGTTTTTGCAAGCAAGCCAGCTGCACGGTGCAGAGAAAAGAGCTATATGGCTCTGTTTTTTCCCTTCTGTTTTTAAGTAGATACAAGGTGGCACATGAGGAAGAGATCTATAGCAAACTTGCCCTGTGTTACAGCTATATTCTAGGTCTACAGTTTATTAATGTGTGAGATTTGTATTCCAGTCTGTAAACTTCTCATGTTAGAATGTATTTAAACTCTTCAGAGTTGAAGCTGTAGCTTTAGCTGTGACCTTTACAGCACATAGTATGCTATCAACACATAAGATAATATAACCTCTTAAACACATTAAGCTTCAGTAAGGTTGCACAGCTGTTGAGGAAGTAAAAGCTGAGCAAGCAGAAGTAGTATCCATAGAGTGGGAACTTCAAGTCTCACGGAGACCTCTTTGTTCTCTTAAGAGGTTAAATTACACACTCTATCCAGTCATGAAACAGCTTACAACATTATCTCATGTGGGCTTCCTAAATCAATGTTCTCTTATGTGGCACAGCTTCACTGAAACACTGTGCCAGATAATTTAATGCCAAGTATTCAATTGATGGGGTGCTTAGAAGCATATAATTTATATGGCATTCTATTTGTCATTTTTTTTTGTACAGGCACAAACTTACCAATATTTTGATTGGGCGCATTTGTTGTCTTGCTGATTTTGCTCAGTTTCTATTACCAAAATAAAATCAATAAATCTAAAATGCCAAGTATTTACGTAAGAAAAAGAATTTCAATATAACAAATTGTGCCTCAGGCATAAGGATTAAGGTCTCAAAATTCATATCATGACATGATAGCTTTATGTTCATTCACTGAAGAAGAATATAAACAATTTAAACTGAAGCTTTCCGTTTTGTAAATAATGAAGAAGGACTGACACTCACATTCCAGTAAGAAATACCGCAGCAATACAAGATACCGCCACCTCATTTGCTTTTTACTAGCCCTTTTCCAGGGACAAGTGTCCTACTATCAGAGAAGAAAGCTTTTCACAGCAGAAATACCTATTTTATTTTTCTTCTCTTTCTTGGCAGCTTCAGCTGTTACATAAGGCTATAAATGGAAATGGCTGAGGCAAGGGAATGCATGGTCCCTTCCCTTGATGCCATAACAGGAACAGAACCTTCTGCAGTGCAACAAATCAGCCACCTTGGGTTAGAAATATTTGAAAGCATCACAGCAAGACTTGCCAGGGCATAAATGAAGTATGAGAGAGATACTGTGTATTTTGAGGGACAGATCCAGTAAATAGTCATGCACTTGTTTCAATATCTGTGAGGAATCAGCGCTCTGAAAGGTTGTGAAGAGTATTTGTGTTATGTCTTCATATTTAAGTCACATTAAGATGAGTGTGTTCATACGATGTCTGAACCCCTCTACATTCATAATGACTATTATGTAAATAAAAGGGAGAATATTACACAGAAGTACTTACTGAAGTATCAGAAGGGATACTCTAGCTTTGCTTATCAGTCGTGCATGTAAAGTATGGACTTTCTGATACTGTCTTTTCATGTGGTACGTTTTTTCAGAACCAGGATGACCTAAGATAATGGTTTTGAAAGGCCTGTAGTATAAATGATGTTCATATTATCGAGAATTATGTCAAGCAATGACATAAATCTCTGTTTACTTTGAATAGATTATTAGAAATCATGTTTCATTTAAGAAGGTATGGAACATTAGCACCAATATTGCTTCCTATAATGCAACATCTTCAAGAATTTTAAATGAAAAATTGTCATTATAGAATATTTTTGTTCTTCTCTCCCCTTCTTCTTCCTCTTCTCATCCCCCAAGTGATTTTGAGGGTTCATTTACTTACTACTTCAGTGTCTTTCAAGCTAAATTTACTTAATTTAAAAGCACTGTTATTCTCTCACAGCTTTCAGTCCTTGAAATACCCAGCATTTAGTCATTTAGCTAAGAAACACATGTCAGCAATGATAAAGATTTGACATTGAAACTTAGTTAATAGCTCTGTAGTTGAAGTTTTGGCTGAAACAAAGTATAAACTACTGCACTCGCAGTTGCTTTAGCTGTGTGTTCTACCAACAGTAGAAAGTGATAAAAGATTCATTTTACTGATTAAAGGCAATAGTATCTGTCAGTAACCAGAAGCAGGCCTTTAAAACAAGGCCATACTTACAAGTTAATATTCAGCACACAGATGCACTTTGAAAATGCTGTGTTCTGCTTTTCAGAAACCTGTAATTGTGTGCAATCAAAAAATTTGCTATCGATAAGGTGTGGTGCTATATTTGTCCTTCTTGTTGGCAGCATGCAAGACGACAGTTTAGAATCCTCGACTTCAATATCTCAACTTCTGAGAGAAAGTTACTTAGCTGAAACTAAACATCAAGGGAAGAGTGAAAGAAGCAGATCAGAAACAGCTTCTCATAACTTCCACTATGGCAACACTTCCAGTGATCTAGATGAGGTAGCTGCACAAGATGACCTTCCAGATCTCTCTGCCTTTTTGAGCCAAGAAGAACTAAATGAAAGTGTAAACCTGGCAAGACAAGCTATTGATCAGAATCCACTGGAAACTAAACAAGATGAGCTTCAGGCACGTTCACAGCATCCCCCAGATCAGCTGAAAAACATAGGAAAATACAAACAAATGGCCCATTCTCCAGCTTTGAAAACAGCAGACAATGGCTTGCACTCAAACTTTTGTGAGGACCACATAAGAAATTCAAAGGGGTCCAAAGGGAACTCTCAAGATCTAAAGAAACACCACCTCCCTTCTGAATCAGAATCAAAAAAGGAATTTCTAAACAAGGCTGCAGATTTTATTCAGGAGCTCTCATCACTTTTCAAAGCTCACAACTCTGAAAGAATAAGACCCCGAACATGCAAAAACTACAGGAGTAAAAAAGGTAGCTCTAGCCTATCTAGCACATCAGTAAATAGAGAAAGGCTTTCCATTCCAGTACCTCAAGACTTGGAAAACAAGACAGAGAAAACACTTGAACAAACAGATGATCATCAGGCAGCAAACTTGGAATTCATCAATCAATTAACAAACACAGAGCTAAAAACAGAGTCAGAATCTGCATCTGTATATTCTGATGAGCCTATTGGACAACCACCACGCTTTACTCAAAAATTGAAGAGCAGGGAAGTTCCTGAAGGAACCAAAGTGCAATTGGACTGCATTGTGGTAGGGATCCCAGCACCTGAAGTCAGGTAAACATACTCCGCACTTGTCATTTTGTATTTCTGTAACAGTAGGTGTGTGCCTTACTTTTTCCAGATATTTTGATGCATTCGTTTCAGTATTCTGTAGCAGAAGTCTCTTGATCTTGGTTGTTAAAATTGATTAAGAAAAAAAATTGCTTGCTTTAAATCATACAGAAGGTTGCTTATATTTTAAGACAACATATTTGGGGACACATTACTTTCTTCGAATTTTAAAGAACTGTTTTTAAATATTATACTTCCATAAGTAAAGCAAAGTGCTAACTCCTTAGTGAGAAATATTAGTTATCTTTCTGGAAATCAAGATTGATTGTGTAAACTGGCTAAAAATACGAATGGCCATGATACCTTCAGACATCAGCATTAGGTGTTTGAGATAAGTGAACACAGGATTCCATAAACTAAAAAAATCCATGCATGATCAGAGAGGAAAGGAGTTCATTGAAGATATTATACAAATAACCAGGAGCAGGTCAGTCCTAATTCAGATTCTGACAATGATTCTGTTGTGACCTTGGAAAAAATTTTTCTGTTTTATCAAGTGTAAGACACCATTATTAACTGATTCATGTGGTATGATTAGCTTGATAATTCTGATGCTTTAGTTTTCACTTATATC
>JANHGB010049954.1:269-42191 GCA_026283785.1 Coracopsis vasa | reverse complement strand
AAACTAACTGTAGTACACATCTTGTGCAAAGCTAATTAGTAACTGTTCCTATGGTTTCTACAAAATAGATATTTCATTTTTGTTTTGAAGGAACAGGAAGGGATTCTTTATTCTTATATAAGAACATCTACCCATACTATAGCACAAACATCATTCTCCCAAGATGACCTACTGGTTTATACCTGCTTTGTAGTAGGATTCTCCCAACCTGTTAAGAAAGGCCCCACCACTTCAGTTCTAGCCTTACCGTTGTTGTACGACTGCAAAAACATCTGGAGAAGGCTGAAGGTTCCACCAGCAAAGTCGAGCAATACATTTCCAATGCTCCATCCCTCTGTACTCTTCCGACGGTAGTTCATGTATGCCTGAGAGCATAACACAAAGCTGGTCAGCATGTCATGTACAAGATTTCTGAGATTAATATTTAAGAAGCCTTCTGTATAACTACACTGGCTTTGTCACTAGAAGACTTAATAAACAATCATTGCTGGTTTAGTCTAGTCAGACTTTCAAAGAGCATACACAACAAGGTTAGGGTGACAGAAATGTAGTATAAAAGCAGAAGAGTTCAGATTTACCTGTGGAAAATATTTTATCAGCGTGACTGCTAACTTAATGTAAGAGAAGCAGAATAAGAACTGTAGCCACGTCATTTCCTCAGCTGCAGCAAGAAACAGTGTTGTAAACGTGAAGATCCATGCAAGTGCCAGTAGTCCAACAACAACTTTGGATACTTTCTGAGCTCCTCTCTGAAACAGAAATGCAGATACACTTAGACCAACCTAACCATACATCCCCAGACACACTGTAAGATACAGAATATGCACAGTACTATGCAAAGTTACAGTCCAAAGCTATTCTTGCATGAGATAGGATCATACCACAAGGGAATTTTGAGTGCTACAGTAACAAGCTGTAGGTAGCAAGAGCTGATGAGCAATATTCAATATCAATTGTTTGGAACACTGCTGTCTATGAAGTGGACATGAAGTGGAAAACAATATGTGGCAGTATTCTTGAGTATTTATGATGCCTGTTATCAGTGCCACGTCTGTAACAGTCTCTTGCGTTCAGTGTGATGCTATCAAGAGTTCCTCTATATGAAAAAGGCTGCTAATGCCATTATGCTAAAAGATTCATGATTGCCTTCTAATTCTTGACTAGAAAAGACTATTGCACCTAGCAGTGGTGACACATGGGCTGTTACAGTTTTAGGTTTAGCATTACCAGAGGAAGTACTATGAGAGAAACTTACCATCTAGAGAAAATTAACTGTTCATGTCAAAGGCTTTTACAACAGCAATTAAATAAAGAACCTCCCAAGTATAACAATCAATGGGAATTAAAGGACCACCTGACTACAATAAGCAGTCTCACCTGAAAAGGGGTGGGAATTATAAAAGGGTCTTTGCAACTGTTTTAGGAGAAAGGAAGTTGGGGGGAAAAAAAAAAAAAAAAAAAGAGCTGGAAGTTTGAATTGCAGGGAATCGCTAAGGACCTACCTTAAAGAATGGTCCATGTAGTGAGGAAACAGCAAAGCACGTACCAGCATTTGTTCTGTGTAGAAATGTAATCTATGTGCTGGCTAGAGATCTGTTAGGGAACTTTACGAACTTGGCTGTTTGCCTCAGTTATTTTGAGCACCTAAGGAGCTGGAGCTCACAACATCCCGAGGCTGAAGTAGCTAAGCTTCCTGAAGTTGCTCCTAGCTCAGGAAAGATAAAGGCAGATGGATTGTGAAGCCTGACTTCTTGAAAGGCCAGAGAAAAGTGCAAGGAAGACGACTTTGGAGCCCAAAAGGAGTAAACGGTGAGTGGTGAGGTGCCCGGCAGAGGGAGCTCTGGCAGAGCCCAGCGTTGAGACTTACCTCGTAGATGCAGCACTGCACAACGGTGAGGAGAGTTAGGACTACTGCGTGGAGACTGAAGAAAACATCATTGATAGCCACAGGGTTCACCCCACTGGGATAACTGACTAAGAATTCCTCCTAAATGTAAAAGAAACCAAAAGCAACTAAATGCCTTAATTCCTTTCTACAGATACCCATCCCCTGGCAAGTATTAAGAGATAATTATGCTTACCTTAATTAAGGGTATCCAGAAGAGTCCAACATTAAACACACTGTATGCTATAAAGCCAGTAAGGTTTAATGCTAGAAAGTCAAAGCTTAGTCCAACAACGCTAGAGAAGGGAGGAAAAACGTATGAGAAATATGCATGAGCATTATAGGCAGTTCCAGCAACAATCTGACCCTACAAGGTACTGATTTATAGGCAATTTTTGATATAAGTGAAAGCTGCAGGCATTGTAACATGATGCTGTGAGTCTATCAGGAAGCAAGGTGAAATATTCCTCATATGCCAAGCACTTGTACTCATGACAGCTCTCTGTCACAGCTGTGTCTCTGCTGTTTAACTTCATGCTGCCATGAGCTCAGAGAGTCTGATAAATTCATTCCAGCCTGAATCCGTGGAAGTAGTAGTGCATCTTTGCCAGAAGAAATGCTTTAGTTTTCATATATAATAATGTTTCTACTTAGAGTCACTTAGTTTAAAGGGAACTGGCCTAACGAGTACAGTACAAACTGCTCACAAGGTAAGTAATTTTTAAAAGTGATCATCACAACTGGCTCAGCCAGATGATTTACAGTGACACCAAAGCAAATGGGCAAGTCTCCTCTATCAGAAATCAGTACTGGATGCCAAACCTGAGGATTAGGTGTCTGCAGGATGCACTTTCCTCTGACCTGCATGCACAAAAGCTCACTAGGGCTGCATTTATCCAGGCCCTGTATTTGCCTTACTTCCCCCAATCCCCTCAAGTCTTTTCATGCATAATTCATAATAACCAAGATGGATATAACTGAAGCTAGGAACATGATTTGAAGAAGCAAGTACTTAAATGACTTGCAAACACATCTGAAGTCTCTTTACCTTTTTCGGCGCCAGTTCTCAAAGAGTTGAGGATAAAAGGAGATAGACCAGGCGAGGAAATAGATCCAGCCAATCACCTCATCAGCGTATCTCACTATGATGCTATGAATCACTTGAAATTGAATCCTAGGTCTGATGGGTAATGCAAAGAGAATGAGTTAATTTGCCTGTTCACACTTTTTTTTCAGGGGATTTTGCTGTGTTCTGCTTCGAGAAGACAGAGCTCAGGTGTTGAGACAAGGCAAGAGATTCAGAGTTAGTTTCAGTTGAGATGCTCCCCTTTTCCTTAGTGCACTTGGGTTTGGGACATCTCTCACTCCTACCCTCCACCTACCCTTTCCTTCTTGCCTCTTTCTTTTCCACTCTGTTACCACAGAAATCGTAAAAAAGGTCATCTTGTGCTTATGGCTTCCATTTTCATAGCACTACATCTGTTATGCAAGACCAGAGTTTCACTTTTCACAGCCTGCCAGCAAAGCCTCATGATCATGCCTGTCCTTCCATGAGCACTTCTCATGCTTACCTCTGCATTTGCTTTGAGCCTTAAAAGCAGAAGCAAAACAAGGAAGTAAAACAGGAGTATCCTATTACTCAGTAGCATTTGGGTAACAAACAAATACAATCCAACTTTCTCCACCTTTCTAGATGGTTTTTCTACTAAGGAGGACTGGCATCTGTGAAAAGAGAGGTCCCCTAACTAGAAAGCAAGATGCCTGTATCTCATGGTAGTGACATAGGCACACAGCTGCATCAGGCTGTTAGCACTCCAGAACAAGTTCTGCACACTAAAAATAGTATCCCACTGGACATTTACAATCAAATGCTTCCTGGATCAGACAAGCTGACAAGTAGTTTTGATACTTTTAGGAGGGGTTATTAAAACCAGACTAAGGAACCATAAGAACTCAAGAGTAATTTAGTAATGAAATCTAAAATACCAAGACTATCACTCTGCTTCCATACCCTGTATTTAGCTGAATAGCTTTGGGATTGCTGGAGGGTCACATCTCAGCTACATACAACCCATGTCCCATGAGCTATTTAACTATAAGGAGGAAGTAGTTACCCCAGAGCGTAGGAAGCTGTAGGATAGTAAGTGGAACTAAAAAACAGTTTCTCACCCAGTTAAGTTGGAATTAATTGTATAAAGATAAACTGTTACTTGTCCAACATCATCTGCTTTCACTTGGAAGTCTGCTTTAGTGTGACCTGCAGGCAATCGTACCTGCAAGACAAAGCAGAGAGAAGAAAAAGGAAAGTTACACCAAACTAGTGGAAGGCTTCTGCATAAGGTCAGAAATCTGTTCTGTCACTTACTTCGTCAGGCAGTTCAACAATGGTGCTGTGCTTCGATGAGTGCGTAATGTTAAAAGTTATCACAAGTGTCTCTTTTAATGGAGCCCTGTGAAGACAGAAAAAACAAGTCAGACTGGTGCTTGAGCTCACAAAGATTGCTTTAAGCCTCTGGGAGAGTACCTGCTATGTCCTTACACCTCTTGCAAACAATGAACGTCATACACCACAGAACCTTTTTACCACAACTCTTAGATTTTCATGTGACTGTTCTCTTTACGCAAACTTTGAGATCCAAAGGGGAAGGGGTGCATGTGTTTAACAATCCTTTCCTGGGAAGAGGCTGACACAACAAAACCATGGGTAAACAACACATTTTTTACTAAACAATGAGACTAAGGTGCATCAGCCCCCACTCTGGACTAGCTGTATTTCTTAGCTAGAAACTGAGTTCTGTTTGCTTGGTAAAACTTCCTTGGTGATCCTTCTAGGAAATGCAAGTTTCTCTTAAGCGTCAATTTTTAGGAATGAAGGAACTCTAAGTTCACTTATGGAAGACAGTTCAGCAAGCTAATATAGGGCAGACTGTATAAAACATATTTTCCTGCTCAACTTCCCATACAAATGGCATGGGGTATTATCAGAGGCCAACCAAAGCTGTTTGTGAGAATGCTGCACTATCCTGGTCCATACTGTACTAAGCAATGTAATAGTCTAGAAGTGGCCAGTCACACCAATGAGATTTACTCTGTATGAACAATTGACTAGAGTCTGCAGGGAAGTCTTAAGTATATAGCCAAGTCCTACCTGCTTGCTCATCCCCCATGCCAAAAAGAAAGTAAAGATGCAATCATTATTTTACCTCAGAGAGACAGTGACGTTTGTTGAACTTCCACTTTCTAATGAAACCACTTCAGGGACAGACAATACAATGACTCCATCTGAGACAGGAAAAAAAAAAAAGAGTCAAAACAAAACAACCCTACACATCTCAATTACTGTGAATAATTAATAGCTCCTTCAGAAGAACTACCTACTTTCTTTTGTGATATAGACATTTTGTCCATTGGTACCTGTGGTGTCAGATTAACACAGTGAGTACATATGGCAAACAGCAAAGGGAGTGAAGCTTATTTCAAGGAGACTAAAAAACTTAAAAGGAGAAGTAACTGTCACTTGAACACGTTACAAGGAAGAAATTTAAGTGTTTGAAGTGCAACAAAAGTTCATGCCAAGAGAAGGCTATAGATACTCCAAACCCATGCTAATTGTTTCTTGATGTGATCCTAGTAACTTAGGAGTCATAAATGCCCCAAATCTATTTTAAAATAGCTGCTTGGGTCACAATTCAAACCAGGTGCCCAGATGTTCCAGCAAATGTATATTTATCTTAACACTTCAGGAATCACAAGCACCTTACTATAGTGCTCTGAAATATTACTATTAAGTGGCACATTTGCAACAATTCAGCTGTGTTGTACCACATAATACTTTAAGAGAGGCTGAGATTCCAAGAGCCAACGAAACCGGTATCAAAACCATAAGGTGGTCACACGTCTATCTTGACATTTGTAATCTAAGTCTATTTTATTCACTGTATGTTTAAAGGACACAAGATACAAGAGGAAGAACAAAGAGCTACATAAAAAATATGGAGAAATAAACAGATAATTTCTCTTATTGCCATATATAAACACATATAAACAGGGGAAGTTCAGGTTAGATATAAGGAAGAAGTTCTTTCCTGTAAGGGTGGTGAGGTGCTGGCACAGGTTGCCCAAAGAAGTGATAATTGTTCCATCCCTGGCAGTGCTCAAGGCCAGGGTGGATGGAGTCCTGGGTGACATGCTCTAGTGTGAGGTGTTCCTGCCCATGGCAGGGTGTTTGGAACTATACAATCCTGAGGTCCGTTCCAAACCTAATGATTCTATCTTAAGGTCCTTTCCAACCCAAACCATCCCATGATTCTATTTGCAGGGTGCTTTTTTTTTGCCATTGGTTTTTTGTTTGTTTGTTTGTTTGTTTTTCAAGTAAAAATATTTAAGTCCTTTGAGGTAACTGAAAACAGTTTCATATTTTTTGTTGTTTTGTTTCTTTTTCCTTTCCCAGGCATAAAATAATGAAGGAGGAGAAGGGAAGAAGAGGAAGACAAAGAGAAGAAGGAGAGCACAAACCAAACAGTGGTGGAGGCAGACAATTTCCATCTCTTTTGGAATTAGAAGGAGCAACCTGTGTTTCCATTTAAGTCAGCAGACTTCCTGTCTAAATCTCTCATTATTTCAGCGTAACAAACTTTTTCCAGAGAAAAGCAATATTAACAATTTGGGTGTTTTTTTTTTTCCATGAAAAGTTTCTTGTTCTTTTAGAGCAAGTTATTAGACATGCTAGAAAATATGCAATACCTAAACCTCTTTTTCTCCTTCAACACATTTATTCCTGCAACACAAATGAAAAACAACTAAATATTTGGCTTTTTAGCAAAACCAAAGTAAAAATAGATTTTCAACCCAAACTTTTCTTGATGGAAAAATATCACCATTTTTTCCTGCTTTCTATTAGCAGGTCTTTTTCATCCTGTTTACCCTCCTGGGTCTCTTCCCGATGGAAACAAGTGGGATAATCAATAAATGAAACTGCTCAGCATGGCTGCCAGGGTTTAAATATTAAAATCCAGGCCAGTGAGGGAAATCATGTGTGCACATGTAAGTGTGCATGAGTAAGTCCAATGTCTCAGACATTGCCCAGGCTATCTAGTGCTACTTTATGCCTGAACATTACCCAACACTCCTGGCATTGGACATAGTGCACACCCATGATTTATCCACAAGTTTGCCATAGTCACTTTTGTGGTTGACATCACTCACTATATAGACATAAATTTACTTTCTGTGACTGCAACCAGTTGGGAAAAATTGGGAAAAAAGTTATATATGGAAAGCATAGCTAGTATGTGGGGTGAATGTATAAAACAGAATAACCCAGATCACATTAAGAGCTTTGGCAGCTCTCCCATTCAGCTCTCTGCTAGTAAGCATAATCTGATATGGGGGACATAAGCAACTGATTAAGAATTTGCATTCTCACACCAATCTTCCATTATAAATATCTATGAAAATCTACTTTATGTTGAAGAAGAAATTCCAAGATATCTTGTGTAAGTTGATGAAATTCATTGAATGGATTTTGAAGGAACTGAAGACAAGCCAAATGATGATCTCAGAAGACCCTGTGTAAACCTTAATGGCTTCTCTGGAATAACCTCATGTTTACACGAGTGCCACATAGATCAGAATTTCATATTAAGTTTAACATTTTTCAACACAAAATCATCCAAGAAGAAAAAATATCTATTTCATTTGATCACCCCACACACAAACACAAACTGTACTATTACTTTACAAGCTCATCTTAGCTCTGCATCCTCTTTTGCAAGGCCACAGAGGAGGATGGGTTAGATAATTTGCTTCAGCATCGAATGGCTCGTGTATGCAAAGCAAAATGGGATACATGCACTTCTTCCTAGATTTCTCCCATGCTCTTTCTCATGACTATGTTTTAAGAATGATGGAAATAAACAGCAAAAGATGTGTTTTCTGGCTCAGTGAGATTAACCAAATTCAATTATTCTGCCCACAACATTTCAGGGAATGCAATAAAAACAAAAGCATGAACCAGACACACCTCACCAAAGCTGTAACATAGAGTTACTCAGCATCCTGCTGTTCAACATTCTAACCACAAGTAATCTACCAGCACAGATTGCAATAACAGGATAATATTTTTACTATCTTTTTCCCAGTAGAAGAGTTCATGCTTCTCTGATCATCTTACAAAAGGGCAAGATTGTCTACAAAGAAGGTCAGGTTTGTCTCTTTTTCAAGCACCCTACTGCTTTGGCCATTCAGCACAGAATTTCAACTAAGTAAGCAGATTTAAAGACAAGCATGTGTCTTTACTCCTCCACTGCTGCATGCATAATGGTTCTCATTGTACTCAGGATCACAGCATGGTCACCATTTTACCTCATCTATTTCTAGAGCATTTTGAGAGATGCTCTGAGCGCAGAGTGGTGCTACATAAAACTGTCTCCCCACTCTTAAGGGTAGCTGACAATTTAAGCAATATAACATGAGTGCTGGATATTGAAAAGAAAGATAAATCAGTGGTTAGAAGGAGAATCCAGCAGAGGGGATTGTGTGGTCTCTTCTCAGATTTCCTTGTGCCTTGGTGGCTGACTGCAGGGAATTTGTATGGAAAAATTAGTTGTGGTTTCAACAGTGAAAGACTTCAAAAAATGTCCCTGCACTTTGTATCACCAACAGAGTTCACTGGATTTTTCTGACTGGTCAGAGCAAAGGGGAGAAATATAGTTCCTCTCTCCAATGAAAGCATCAGCTAGTAGACATTGCTTCCATTCCCACTGTGCCATGGTGCCTCCCCAGTATCCTTCATCCTCCCCCACTGCTCAGCACCTAATGTTCAGATATTCTGCACTGGAAATCTTTGTATCCCTGGAGATTTATCTTCAGCATGACTATAAAGTATCAACAGATTTATTTCCATGCTTATTCACATATGTAATCTCTGAGAAGTAAAACGCAAATCTGAATCCACTTCTGTATCGTTCTTCAACCCCCTATTGCTCCACCCATGTCCCCTTTGGACTTGAAGACTGAAGACTATATGCATCATTTGGACTTGAAGAATGAAGACTACATGCATCAGATTCCTTTCAGTAAAGCCTTAGATCTTAGAATACAAAAGAGAAGTTACAGGATTATGGCATCACAACATAATTCAGTACTCTTCTGCAATGGAATGCATCTCTCTGAAATAAAGCAAGTCCTTATGAATTGAAAGGAGGCAGGAAGGATAAAAGATATAACGACATGACCACAACTTTAACTGAGACATAGAAAAACCACAGAGCAAGACAAAAAAAAAAGCAAGAAGCAGTAAAATCTCCAGTGTAAAAGATGTTTTTCCCTCCCCAAGCAGCATAGCATAATGTGTGCTGGAGAGAGATACAGCTTCAGCTTTGCTTCAGTGGATGCAGCCTCATCTTTGACAAATTCAAGAAACACAGACCACGACTGGTGACATTGCAAGGGTGAAATTACAGAGCATAAAGCATTTGGAATGAATATTGTTCCTGACTTGCATTGGAGTATTAAAAGTGTAAAAAAAGGTTACAGTTTGTCTGATGCCTGACATTTTTCTCTCTCTGGGACATCCTCATCATCAGTGACAGCACAATGACCTTGTATGAGAATTTTTAGTAGAACGGTGGAGTCAGAGGGTACAGTGTTCATTCATATGCAATTGTAAGTCAATTACATATGCTTGTGCTTGCCTAGATTGCTTCATCAATGTTCACATTAATTGCACACAAAAGCTGCTTTCCTTATCGGGTTTTTTTACTTACTTGAAAAGAGCAGAAGCCTTCTTGGTGTATGAGTCACTACTATACACTGTCAACTAGCAAAAGACAAGGAAAGGGAAAAAACATTTTGCTATTCTTCAGCTCTGGATTAGGTTCAGAGCTCCCAATTAACACCATTGTCATATAAGTAAATGCCAGCTTCTGTGAAGAGTTTTATTTATTAGCCTTTTGCTCATTTCAATATTCATTTATAAGGGAACGTATGAAGTGCGACAGTCACGTGAAAGAGTATGTGGCAAAGCATAGCACGAACGAAAATTAAGCTGCAGGAAATTGGACATTAACCTCCTTCACAAATATACTGTATGAAAACATAGATTTCACTAGCAACTTGCACTTGATTTAAGGGATTCAGCTTCAGCTGTTGTCTTACAAGTATGAAACTGTTAAGATAATTTTGTTGAGTTTCTAGAAATAAAAAACATCCACAAATCACAAGTTATGTCTATAAGTCTTGGCTAGAACAGCTAAATCTTTTCAACACACCCATAATACCGGTCCCTTTTACCTTGACTTCACTTAGCTTCTCTCCTTGCTATTTCAGAGCCTTATTTTCAGTCCTGTATAATCATATGTCTAAGCATGGTTGTTTATTTAGTGATTGCAGTAACACAACCTTAATATATTGAATGTGATCACTGAATCAAAGACGACTCTTTTCTCCTGAGGGAACATCTCTTAGTAAGAGGGCTGTTTGCCATTCTGGATACTCTGAACACTTCGACAGCATGTCAGCTTTTATTTCCTCTCATTTTGCTAATCTGTAGTGGTGATGACATAGAAGTGTGTGCCTTTGGTTTGAAAACCAATCCTGTGTTACAACTTGATTGTTACACGTGATGTTTTATAATTACAAACCCAGTCAAAAGTAAGAATAAATTATGATGAACCCATAAGTTCAATCAAGAACTGAGTTAGATTTTTGTTTAGTTTTGGGGTTTTTTTACAGACTAATCTTTAATTTAGCATCGTAGTTTGCTTTAATGTGTTTAATTGCTATTAAAAGTGTTTGACTGCATCAACATGCAATGCACAAATTAACTCTAATTAGTTTTCTTCTATTTACAACCGATAAAGTCTTCCCCATCCTTGATATAAGAAACCAGTTGGAAGTCCAGGCACTGCATTTTGTGATGGGTATTTAATTATTAGTACAGCTAAATGTTCTTTTCTGTCATACATTACAGCTTCCCAATATGTTTTTAGTCTCAAATCCAGACTACTGGCTATAGTAGCACCTCTTTTTTTGTCAGTGGATCACAAGGATTGCTATAGCCCTTAGAAATAAATTGCAAAAGATGATCAATACTGTGTTCCTGAGAACTTACAGTACTTTGGATATTGCTTCCAGCATAGGTCCTGCTCCTAAAATATATCTCTTGACCACAAGCCTTCTACCAAAAGAAGCACCAAAACGCCTCTTAAGAAGATGCCACTCATTTTGCAAACAGAATTTATCTAGGAATTGTTGTCCTCTACAGAAATAGGAAGTAATAAAGTTTTTAACAGACAACTTCTCATTTTCCTTCCACTACTCTTTATGGATCCACATTCTTTTCCACATTTGTGTACCATGAGATACTGATGAACACAGTGACTAACAAGAAGTCCAGTCATATCCATGAGCACACTACTACACAAAGGCAAGGAGCATGGAAGGATAACCCATCTATAACTACCCCTAAGATCTTTCCATATTAGGAACAAGATGATGCCATAAAGTTATTACTACATTGGCAACACTCTTTTTATGCATATAGATAAAAATAACATATTTTTATGTATAACTTATCTATATATAACATATAGATAAAAAAAGGGGCGCTGGTGTTTGTTCATCAAGTTCTGTTTAGGACAGAAATATGATGTGACAAAGGAAGAAGCAACTTATCTGACATACTTTGATTCTTAAGTTTACTCCCAGTTGAAGCAAAACGGCAGATTGCAAGGTACTGTCCTAGATAACATGAGAATAAACATTTCTTTCTCACTGACTTAGAAACATATTTCTATTTCTATATAACATATTTCTATTTCTATATAACATATTTCTATATTTTTCTATGTTCTTTAAACACAGATAGAAGTTTTAAAGTACTAAAAGCAGAAGAGGTACTGCTCAGTGGCTTCATTAGGAACGACTGGCCTCTCTGGCTGTCAAAATGTCGAGCTCCTCGCACTGAAGAAACCAACAGATTCCTGTTTGCCATGTCGTTAGCAGAGACATTAACTAATTTGAAGAATAAACATTTCCTTTGCACATTTTACTTGTAATCTTTCAAGTTCATTTCAGGTACTTATGCTGTTGTCATTTTCCATACTCAAGCTGGAATGGAGCCAAGTGATTCACTTGTGCCTAGGTTTAGAATTCCTTTTTCTTTTCAAGATGAAAAGCAAAGAATATTGTTTCTAAACCCATAGAAGAGCATCAGAAATTCTAATTTCACAACTGAATTGTCCTAGAATAAAATGAAATTTGCATTTTAACGTAATTCTGGACAATTTAAATTATATATTTAAGAAAAAAATAATCTGCAAAATACAGAACATTTTATTTCTCATTTCAGAAAAAAACACCAAAACAACAGAAAAAACAAATGCACAAAACCAGGCAAAGCAAAGTAGTTAACAACTTGATTCTTCCCTCCCATTGCAGATACTTCTAATTCAAAATTGACCTTATTTTGAGTGGTTTAGGTCACTAAACAGCCATGGTAACATGGTAACAGTCATGGGTACCTTCCAACAAAATCCAGTCTAAGATTCTATATGCTCTAACTATGAAACAAGTCTACATGTAGTTCTTCATTCACTAGAAAATTAGAATCTTTTTTTCTTTTCAAATTTCAGCCCATGAAATAACTGAAATTTTCCATCAAATACATATAACTCCATAATTTATGAACAAGAACCAACCTTGATCAACTGATGGAACACGCAAAATGCTTTAGTCAATTAGAAAATAAACTTGTCACACATAAAGTTATATGAAAAAATGTATATTCATGAACCTGAGATAATACCCTGAAAGTTCAGCTCAAGAGAGCAGAGACAGAGCACCTCTGGTGGGCACCTTGTGTCCAGCCAAGGTCAACCCACCACATATACAATAGCAGCATTTAGACTAATGACCTTTCTGCATGAACCAGACACAGTCTGAAGACATCGGTATGTTCAATATTGCACAAACTATTCCACTAGATGAAGTAATGACATAGGTGGAGCCATGTAGTAAAATGATAGATTAGGATCCCAATCAGGCAGTGGAAAGAAGAATGAGATCATTGTGCAGCTACACATTTTATCTTAGCTTATAAGATGCTTTTCATACTGTTTCCCTCAGTGGGGTCAACTTGCAAATACAGTTTATGTTCTCTCTGTGCTCACCTACCCTTCTGACAGGAGCTTTACATGCCAATAAACTTTTCCTCTTCCCTATCTATCTTCCCTTTTGTGCTCTACCCAAAACTGTAAGAAGATTCCATCTGTACTGCTGATAGAGTTTATAGTGCTCCAATGTTGTCAGTGAATTATGTCATGTTTTGACCAGAGTTTTTATCTATTACATTGTCTAATAAGTTAAAATCTCAGTGCAGTCAAATTGTATGAAGTGTTCCTTTTAACTTTTGATATAGTCCCTATGAAGGGTCTTGAAATGCAGAACCAGATAGCAGCATGACAGTTATAGACTAAATGTATCCCTTTGGTTCTATATTCATCTTTTTTGTTTCTGCAAAACTCAGTTAAGAAGTACTTATCTGACTGTTCCAATTACTGTGGTACTTAAGTGGAGGATATAAAGGAACAGTTTTCTAAGACAACTAGTATAGAGGTTTGCTAGTGATCTGAACAACATTACAGAGGTAGAAACATAACACTTCAGAATTTCAAAGGTGAGCTTTATTTGTTTCTTTAAATATGCAAGTGTCACTCCTACTCCTGGTTTTAGAACAAGAAAAGACAAACACTTCACTGGTACCTTTCTGAAAATTCTATGCAACAGCAGAAGAAAGTTCAATATAAAATCCTTGAGCTAAGTGGAGGAAGACATGCTGCTACCCATTTCAGAAAGAAATGCAACTGAAAAATCAATCCAAGATGGATCAGAGATAACAACCCAAGAGCAGCTAAAAGTTAGTTGATAGAAGTTATCAAACCAGGGTTTTTTTGCTTAATTAAAAAGTATTTTTTTAAAAAAGCTAAAGAAGAGAGGCACTTATTTAAAAAATTAAAAAGGAAAATTCATTAAAACAAGAGTGTCTCAATGAACTTTGTGTTCCTTGCCTCAGAAGTTAGAATTGGTTTGTGGTCTAGGTACAGCTGTGCATTTCAGCAAGAAAGGTTTGAAAAGCAAAGAAGAACTTACCTATGTCACCAGTTCCGTAACTGCATCAATCACGTCTTCGCTTCGGAGTCATTGACAGATTAATGTTGTCTGGAGGAATACAGTGTCCTGTAAAGACAAGTTATAAATCATATAAAAAAGGAATCCATCATGTTCAGACAATAATAGCATAGAATAGACCAAACTGGGATCCAGAACATTGTGTTAATCTACCATTTCTACACAGATGCCTACAAGGCATATATTACTTTTGTATGTTGCATCTATATAACTAAGAAGTGGAAAGAAAATTTACACTGTAATATGGGTAAAATATATTCAAAGGTTAAGTTTTAACCTTAACATTAAATTGCCTTTTTTTTTACAGGTGCTGAAGGAAGCAGGATAATCCAATGAACATATTATAATATCCCTCATTTTTTACATGTCATGCCATGATTTTGAGATCAGGTATCTTGAAGTCTTATTGTCATTTTGATATAAAGTCCAAATCCTTCTCCTGCCATGGTAGTATATAAAGATCATAGAATCATAGAATGGTTTGGGTTGGAAGGCACCTTAAAACTCATCCAGTTCAAACCCTCTGCCACAAGCAGGGACACCTTCCATCAGATCAGGTTGCTCAAACTGCCATCCAATTTGTCCATTAAAAAAAATTGAATTTAATTGCACCTCTGCTTTCCTACCATTAGTTCCAAATAAAGAGCAATGGTTTAGAGTGTTTGCACAAATTGTGGGCAAAATGGATAATACTAGCTATATTAATGATGTTATATATTGTGTCAAGTTTAACACAAGAGACCTTGAAAACAATAATGTTAATTCCTCACTTCCAGTATCAAGAGATACCAACAACAGGTAAGAGACTAGATATAAAAAATATAGCATGAGTCTGGAGAGAAAAAAGAACAGGGTACAGATGTCTGCAATGGTTTAACTGATATAGGGGACTCTTCTTTCTAATTCTTATCTGAGATTTTAACATTGGTCTTTGACATTTATGTTAAGTGCTCCAACAGTGAGTTGATTAAATATTCGGAGCTGAAATTCAGCAGTTCATCTGTCTGCCTCTTACACACAGATTATGGAAATTAAATTCTGGACTGCAGAAACCTTCCAGGATAAAAGTTTTGTTAGAAATGCCTTATTTCAATGGAGGACTTTGTTTTAGTGGAAATAAATTTTCTTCAATAGGAAAAAATTGTCAGGAAATTTACAACCAGCTTTAAAAATGAAGCTTCAATTGATTCCAAACCTTAAGGCATTCTAATTAAACTTCAAATCACTGTAATTAAGATTTGGCAAGAACTCTGCATTCCTGACAAGCGTGGTACAAGCAAAGTTCTTCCTTTTGGATTTCCAGAACAATCATAGGGTTACAGCACATCCTCCCTTTCTATCCCCATCTATCTTGTTGAATGATCAATTTGGCTTTTTGAAACCTCCACTAATTTAACATCTCTTTGTCTATCTAGGAGTTTTTAATGTTATTGCAGAACCCTGTAAGCCCAGAACTACAGAGTCGTAGAAAGTTTTAGGTTGGAGAGGACCTCCAGAAGTCATCGAATCCAACCCCAGATCAGGTCCTGTTGTGAAATATTTCAAATTCAACTTCTTTTATGGTACAGTACTCTACAGATTTCACGAACAGTTCATTTATATTGTGCACACATTTGATCACAGAGCACACATACTATTTCACTATTTTGCAAGTATAATGCATCACAGGATTAAGAGAAAAATGAGGTACTGAAGCAGAGAAGAGAATTTTAGAAACCAAGCAGCAGAATTATTTTAGTCTTTAATCAGAAAGTTTAATCAAAATTATCTTGCGACTCATGAAACATTCCCAAAGTCCATTTGGGACTTTGGGAGAAGATTTCCCGGATTTCTTTTCCAAAATAAAGTATATTTTTCCCATGTTTCGACCAAATAATTTAAATCATTCGTTGGCTAGTTGCCTTTCTGTCAATACTTCCCTATTGGTTTTGACCAAATAGAGATCCTAGAGCTGCTATGCTCCTACATATTGTCATCACCTTCAGCTGATACCTTTAATTAGAAAGGATAAAACTGGGTCTTATGTCTTCATGAACACTTGCATTCCATCTTATTACATAGGCTAATAAATCTGGATATATTTCACATAGTAATTTTTTTTTCCCAGGTATTTTTACCATTGTACAGTTTTGGAATACTCCCAACCATGCAGATTAAGTTTTGCAGTGTATTTTCATTTCTTATGTAACTGCCAGATACTAAATATGTGTAATTTTATCAAAAATAAGAAAATAACAACAATAAGAAAAGTATCAGTTTCCAGAGGAAATATTGGAATATTGATTAGCAAGATGAAAAGTGAATTTGGGCAACACCAGTAAGTAGAATCTACAAGTTTTATTATTTCCATTGAGTAAAGAGGCCATGCACAAAATACAAGCTAGAAGAATTATTCTGTGCTATCCTGGGAATTATATGGCTAAGGTTTCTTCTTGAATTTCCTCACATTTTGGAAAGAAGCTTATTTTCCTTTTTTTTTCCTTCTTTCCATAATCATTGAAATAACTCTGAACAAACTGCTGTGCATCATATCATAATGTGCAAGCATTTACAACTACTAAAAACAGTGCCACCCATAGAGAAGACTGCTGTTGAATTATGTAAGAGCAAGTCACATATTTCAGCCTGAGCAAGGAAAGGAAGAGCCATGTTGGATATTAAGAAAACATATCAGGTTCAGAGGTCTGTAATTAATCTTGTCAGTGCATGAAGCAGGCTAACCTGTGTGCAAGAACACAACATCTTGGCACATTTCACATCTGTGAATGCAGAGCCAACCATGGACATCTGGGATTTCAATCTGTCAAAGCGATTGGACATAGTCTTGGTCAAGTTCTTGAATGTTATACTGCATTCTTAGACATATTAAATATTTATATCATTGGTTCATAAATGTTGTACAGCAAACAAGCAAATGAAATGCATTTTTATTAGCTACAAGGAATAATACATGTATTTCTAGCAAGAGTTCCATTGTGCTATGAGTGGAAGCAGAGAAATTTGCTCTGCAGTTGATCACAGTGTGTCTGATTGATGGACAAAAAAGTCAATATAGCGCACATAAACACATTTTTAAAACATTGTCCTTGTTTTATGCAACCAGTGCAAGAGCATAATTGAATACATTTACTTCTAAAACCTGTTAACACTCAAGATACATGTAGTGAAATTGACTGAAAATAAATGAAAATAGATTAGTTTCTTTTATTGACCTTGACAAATGTACAAATACAGTACATGATGATTATGATGATCCTCATGCAAAGAAAAACTATAACCACACATGCTGCGAAGGCCACTGCCATTAACAGAGCTCTCTCCATTGATTACATGGAGCCTTCATTGAGAAGTCCAACAGCAGGTATTTTTTAAGGAAATTGATTGCAATGATTAGAGAGACCTAAATTTCCCTTTGATGTTTCATGAAAGAAGCATTTTGACTGAAAATATAAGAGACTAGTTTAAGTTCCTTAATGGGAACAAATAGGTACCTCAAGAGGACCATTCATATTTAGAATTTTCTATTGATTTAAGCAGTGTGCATCAGAGGAAACCTAAAAGATATGGTATGGGAAGGCATCTAACTGCTGGTGGCCAAGGGGAGATGTGAAAAATGCCACTCTTGCTATTTGTACTAATTTTTCAGTACAGGTACATTTAAAATGATACAGCTTACATGTATCAGTAAGGTTTTTTCTTGGAGATAATTAACCTGGAAGTCAAGTTTGCACCAAAAAAATCTCTGAAAGTTCTAAGCATTTCCATCAAAAGTTTTACTTCTACCAGAAAGCAAAATGATTTAAAAAGAAAAAAAGCAAAAGAAGTATAAAAGCATGGAAATAAACATTCAGTTTCTCACATCCTTTAAAACTTTATATTCTAGTATAAAATAAACTATAACAACTTCTGTAGCTTTTATCAGAGTATGATGTTTCGATTGAGTCTTTAATCTTCCTTCTAAAATCAAAGATAGTTTACAAATCTTGAAATCGTTGCCAAAGCTCTAACTTTCAGAGTGCATAAGGATTTCCTGTGGTGATGTTCTGGACATGGCTGGAAGGTGGACTTCTCAGGGCCATATCATTCTTTAGTGTCTCAGGTAAATTATCTCGAGACATTCAGCTTCCCATATGACATTATACATGGTATATTTGAGTTTTTACCCATACATGGATCCAATGAATCAGTATAAGCCTTTATTCAGACATTCAGCTTCCCATATGACATTATACATGATGTATTTGAGTTTTTAGCCATACATGGATCCAATGAATCAGTATAAGCCTTTACTCAGACATTCAAGAACTGTGTAAAGTAGAAAAGTAATTTTATAGCTTTTTAAATTAGTCAGCAAGATGGCAGGATCAGAGTTTCCTGGTCCTGTAAAATTTCATGCAAAGGTAACATTTGTGACCGATCCTGATAGCTGTAGCCTTTGAGCACATAATAAGTCATTTGAGACAAAATCAATCTTTTCAGATGAACTCCATCCTTCAGGACTGCCAACCTTATAGAACAGATTTCTAGTTAAAGTTCTTAGGTGCCATTTTCTCCAGTTCTAATACAGATAATAAAGTGAAAAGTGAAAAAGTAAGGTAATTACCACTATCCTTTCTTAGCTTTTAGAGCCAGTTATGGAAGTACAATTTACCGCTTATTCCAATTATTACAGTGATTCTTGGTTACAATCTTGCATGTACAAATATTTAGATTAATTTCATAATTTTTGGAAGCAATAATATACTTCACAAACAATGACATATTTTTACATTAAGATTAGAAATGAACCTTGATTTGGATTTTCTTGCTTGCTTTCACTGATTTCAGTGGAAGTACAATTTCAGTTTCCTTGACACGTTGGTCGGGACAGCCACACTTGCTCAATAAAAACAGAGGAACTCTAACGGTATGAGTAACATAAATCTCATTTTTTACAAATCAGACACTTTCATTTGTCATTAAGTGAGACCACTGCATTTTGGACTAGATAAGGGGCAAGGAAAGAGGGAGATGGGAAATTTGAGGAACAGCCCAGATCCTGTGTTCAAATAAGCAACAGAGGATGCAGTAAAGCTTTTGTTCAGTAAACCCATCGGTTTGCCGACCACTCCTGCCCATAGTTAGCAATGCTCTCAAGTTCAGAAGGAAAAACCTGAATATAGAAAGTTATCCAAGTATTAAAGTGATGTCAGAGACCCCACATTTGTTTGAGCTCTAAGCTGCCCAAATGTCACATCAAAAACTCTCCAAGCCTTAAAACCATTTTGTTTTGTGGGAAAGATTTTAATGGCCCAATTTCTTGCTTCCACAAACATGTTTAATAGCTTCTGAGTTTCTGAACACAGAAAAATATACTTAATGACCTAAGACAGCAATTTAAATAACAGTTTTAAACTTTAGCCTGCTCTCTACTGTTTCTTAGCAATTTAATTGAAGACTTCTTACCTCATTAATTATTAAATGAATGTATTTTCCTTATAGCTTGGGAATCTTACTGACACAGCCTACTGGAATCTAAAAGTTGCAGCTACCTTGCACATGGTGATAAAAAGAAGTTACAAATTGCAGAGCTGAGTAGTTTGGTTTATAGGACAAGTATTTCCAAGTAAGATTGCTTGGTCACGCCAGTGATCAAGGAGCTTCAATAGCATGGGAGCTCCAGTAGCATGGGGTAAGTCGTGATTTTAGGAACGGCAGCTCTTTATTCCGTGCATGAAGTAGAGCCTTAGCATAAACAAAAGGAAAAGTTAAATATGTGTTCAGCATAAGGATTTAAAGCTAAATACATGAAACAATTTAATTTCCAAGACTGACAATGGTCCTTCGCATTTCATTCACTGCAGTACAGGTGTACTGCAGAGAGATGGACCTCAAAGTCATCATATGTAGAACTGATTTTCAGAGTAATTGTAAAATGGATATATGCACAGAGTAATAGAGATGCACTATATTTTTGCAAGGTGAATCTGTTTCTCTGCTCAGTGCTATAGTTTTGAGCACCTTCACTGAAGCTGGGTAAGCCACAGAAAGAGAATCCTACAAGCAGCTCTTGAGATTCCATTTTTTTTCTCATTTAGATGGTGTGTTTTTTCTAGTAAACAGGTAACTGGAGAAACAAGGAAATCACATGGAATTCTTCACACTTTTACTACATACTCATCTAAATTACAGGTTGCTTTAAGCATAGATTTCCTGGCAAAAGAGGAGCCAGAGCTAAGAGACGTGGTTTCTTCATCAGCTTCAAAGTCCTTGTGCAAGTTTGCTAGTTTACAGACACATAAAATTTGTAGTCAGGCACCTCTGTAAGAGCTATATATTCATCAGAGTGTTATACACTGAACCTATTCTTTTTCCCTTTTTGGAGGGAAGACATATTAAAATAAATAATATTGTATGTTATGATGTGATGTTCTCTCTGAGTAACTGATCTTCTTATCCCCAGCTCCTCATTTAACAAAATGGGCTATGCCATGACAAAAACTAAAAATCCCTTTAGGAATCACAGGACACAATGCAATACAGGATACAATACAGCTTTACTTAAGAAACATGAGCAACCTTTTATACTTTAATATTATCCTAAGTACCCTTTGAGATCTCAACTCCATTCTGTCAGGCACTGCATGAATACACTTCAGTATACGCAGTTGGAGATACTTCCTGACCCAGGAATCACATACTTCAAATAGAAGGAGAAAAATGAGCAATAATACTACGATTATTGCTATATAGTAACTCAGCAGTGGAATTGGAACAAACACCAGTTGTATCAGCTCAGATCAAAAGACAGGCACTCTACTTGGACATGTAATAAAGGACATACAATTGGAAACAGTCTAAACTAGTGCAGCTTCAGCAATATTTCTCTACAAGCAGTCATCCAGTCTGCTATATATCAAGGACTTGCTGAGCCACAGGTGGTGTTTTTGTGTTTAATATCCCTGGATTAATTTTTTTCTTCAATAAATTAGCCCAAATGAATTACTTTAAAGCCCATGTAACCTTTAGAAATACTCGCTCCCAATACCTGGATGAGTACTTACATAAGCTAGCGAGAACTGCTGTAGATATGAGTGCAGTATCATCCTGGGATTTCAGTACCTTAAAGACCGAAGAGCAGGAGTCTGCCTGCTGGTGACTGATGATTCTTCCTTTCCCTCAAGTGCCTGAATTCCTACTCACTATGTTATGCAAAGCACCTCCTTAGTAGTACTTGATGTGATGATACAGTCAAGGATCACACTTGTATTGTACCTGATGCTGAACCTTTTGATACTTAAAGAGTATCTGGAATAATTCCCGGTCTATACATCTGGCCATCTAATTTAGATTCTGGTGAATAAGGTTTCACTGGGATATTACAAGGATGATTAAGAACCTTAGTACCAATACTACACGACTTCCACTCTCTCTCAAACCACCTTGGGCCATACTTTAAAGAAAATCAGGCAGATGGCTGGATGGTCAACAAATACGCAACAAGACACTTCCTGTAGATATTTGCAGTTTAACATGTGCTATTGTTTATCCATCTGTAGAACAAGCCACCTGCCAGTTGTTTGAGTGATATGACTGGCTAAGCATTGCTAAGCACTCTAATAGCAACAACAATAATACTGCCAGAAGGGAAAAAAAAGCTGTATACAAGGTATGCACACAGACAGAAAGAGCAAATTTAGACCGAGAAGAAAGCAATCTTATGTTGGCAAAATATTTATTCATGGTATGCATTATCTGCACAATTCAGAAGCACATACACCACTACCACATAACACAATTTGCTGACAAGATGTAGAAAAGGCTATAACACTACAGCGTTGATGCGCTTTCTTCATTGCTATGCAGAGGTAGAAGTACATGCATACATTTTCAAAACTGGCTATAGAACTGATTGTCAGCAATTCATTCTCTAGCATTTCTGCTGCATATCCTTCATTCAATTAACCCCAGAGCCATCAGCATTTGGAGGTAAATGTGAAAACATCATCTTTGCAAAATGCAGTGGAAGCAGATATCATTTAGTAATACATGTGTCTATGGCAGTAATGATACCTCACTAGGAAGATCAACTGGCCTAAAATCATAAACAATCCCCTTGACATTAGGTAATTCTCCTTGTTCTATTACAGATTAGGTGTGTGTACAAGGCTTTAAAAATCCTCCCAGTTCCTATTTTGGAGAAAATTTACTGAATTCTCTCCATGGTCTGTTTGAATTAACTTTGAAACTTTAATTACATGAACCATTTTTATTTGTATTAATAAAATTCTGTATCTGTATTCATAAAAGCAGAAGCGTTTTTATTTCCAGTCATTTTTCCTCAGCGTTTCAACATTAGTGGTGATGTTACCAGATCATAGTTGCTATTCACTACCTAAGAGATGTATAATCAAGGATTTTTTTGGAGCAGGTGGTATATAGCAGCATTAACAGCTTCCTTTCAAGGGTAAGAAAGGTATGTCAGCCTGAGCAAGTAAATCACTGACACCTTCTTCCAAGACTAGTTTCAATGTCCCTCTTGGGCTGCTATGCCCTGTATCATGGTCTAAGATCCATTGTGCTAGAGTACACAAACATTACATATTCTTTGTTTAGACGTTTTCTGCACTCACAGCACATGCAAAAGTTAATGGGCTCTGCTCAGTGACAAACCTGGAACGCTTCTCTTCAGATTGCATTGAAGATAAAATGAACATTGCCCATCTCCACTCTTTCCTTAGAATAAGGAAAATTACAGACAGAAAAATGCCTAAGAGACATGTATTGCTAAAAGCTGAGTTCTACAGCAGTCTGCAAAGTAGATGTTGGGGTTTCTCCCGTGACATCAAATCAAACACAGTGCATACACGTTCATTTAGATCTGCATTCCCATAATCTTTGCTTGATAGAGGTGCCCTGTGTCAAGAATGCAAGTTTTTCAGCTTCCAGAAGCAGGCACCCACAATATGTTCAAATGAAATCTTGAGAAGCACAGGAAAAATAAAAAGTTGCTTGCAGGCATTTTCTCTTTTTTTATTATTACTACTACTATTACTATTACTATTACTACTACTGCTAATACTGTTACTATTACTGCTACTACTACTACTACTGCTGCTACTACTAGTACTACTACTGTTACTATTATGTTGTTATTATTTCTACCCACTCTTGCAGAAAGCCTTCTTAGCTACCATTCACTACCAGTAGTTTCCTTTCTAAACCCTATTATATTTTATTCATTACTAGACTCGAAGCCACCAGTCCAGACATTACTATGTTTTAGAACTGTGCTGATGATTTTCCTCAGCTCTCCAAACTCAGAGGTACAGGGGGAAAACACTTGGTTGCATTGCTCAGTTTACTGCAGTGCAGAAGGTTGTGAGGCATGGAAAGGATACAGCTGCTTTATTTCTTTTCCTCTCTGTTTTGGACCTTTCTTGCCAAAACTATGAGAGTAGGAGTATGCAGCTGCTGGAGCTCCCCAGTCAGAGGGAAGGCTCTCTGCATTTCTGTTCTGCACATTTCTGCTAGCAGATGCTTGGCTCAGTACACTATATGCTGTGTGGATCAAATCACAACAAACAGGTCTTAAATAGAATTACCAGTTACTCAACTCCACTGGAGAGGTCTTTGTTTACTAGGAATTTCCATATTTGTTAGCTCTACCCAGTCGTAACAGACTCCTCCAAATAAAGAGAGGATTACCTAATATTGATCTGTTGCCTGCCAAACTCTAGTACAGGTCAGACTGAAATAGCAGAGGTGTAATTCTTTGAAATGGGGGTCTTAAAATGAGATTGAAATAATACTATCTTGCTACAGTAATAGCATATTTACATTAGCAACACAGCAGTATGAAAAAATAGCTTAAAAACCTGAAGCCTCTCCTTAAAGGAAGGGCTGAGGGAGCTGGGTCTGTTTAGTCTGAGAAGACTGAGAAGTGGTCTTACCAACACGTACAAATATCTTTAGGGAGGGTGTCAAGAAGATGGGGCCAGACTCTCTTCAATGGTGACAGGATAAGTGGCAACAGGCACAAACTGAAACTCAGGAAGTTCCATCTGAACACGTGGAAAACTTCACTTTGGGGGTAGCAGAGCACTGAACAGGCTGCCCAGAGAGGCTGTGGAGTCTCCTTGTGGAATGGTCTGAGGCTGGCCCAGGCCAGCAACATTTGGTGATGCCCAATAGAGATAGTAGAGCCCCCTTCACCACCCACTATAAATCCCCCAGGAGCTGGCCTTGGACACACAGTCCACCCAACAGGTGCTCCTAGATACTTGCTCTTTCTGGGTACCTCACCCCTAGAGACACCTACATACACACACACACAAAATCAACCTGATGGGTATCACACCTGGACTATGCTCATACTCTTACAATCTAATGCAGTGCAATTTGTTAAGTAAGTGTTAAAAGGATATGTTTTTTGCATATAGCAACAAACAGAGTAAGATTTCAAGTCATAAACATCAGCTGCAGGGGGAAAAAATAATTAGATAATATGAGCATGAGCGTCTGAATTTGTTTCAGACTCAGAGAGCTGCTATTAAGATTCCTCAAGAAAGAAAAGTATTTACGATAATGAAAAACATATTGCAAATGTTCTTAGTTTCATTTGTTTACTGCTTTCACAAACTACTCCAAAGAACTCATTAATGGGAACTAATTGGAACAGGTTTTGTGTCCATGTCCAGTTTCTTCTATAATTGCTGAAGTCACTGATTTGGCATGAAACAGCTCCTATTTAATCTGTCTGATTAAAAAGGACACTTTCTCTTGCTGCACTCAGTGGAGTGGAAATGAATTGTTCGCTGTCATGCACGAGGCTGTTTCCCTAAACCGAAGGATTAGGCAAATTTAATCAAGGAGTCTTGAGGACTCTTCCCTCCCTCTATTTCCTTCATACCATGAGGTGAACCACTGTACTGATTATGAGACCTCTTTTTAGTTTTTTGATTACAGGAGTTAATTGGACTATCAGACTGGACTGAATTTATCCAAATAAATTCTTCAGTAAATTATTTTCACGTAACCATGTTCCTTATTTGAAAAGAGAATGTAAATTCCTTTGTCTTAAAGAAAAGCTCAAGGCAGATTTGAGCTTCTTACACAACGTGAAAAGGCGTTTCCTTCATGGATATCCTTTCTTTCGTGATGAAAATGAAACGTGTGGGCCTGGAGAGCCCTGGTCTGCTACTGTCTGACAAATGATTTAAAGACTAACAACTGCATGAAGTGAGAGAAAACTACTGGGTTTACATGGCAGTGCACTGTACCAGTGGTACTGCCTGCAAACCTGGCAGGGAGCATGGAGAAGTCAGGCCTGAAAAAGTTGTGAGGTTATCATCAGGGCAATTCAGCAAATCTACAACACAGAGAACAAGCAAACTCAGGCTTCAGGTATGCTATTTAAACACAAAGACCATGTGTTGCAAAGCACTCAGGAGAAGAAAAAGCTTTCACACAAAGGTCTGCAGCAGGATGCGCCAGAGACATCGTAATAAACCTGCTTCTAGTACCTATGCACTTCTGCGATGTTCTTGGGACTCAAGTCCTCTGCAGGCAACTTTTCTTTATGTCCTCACAGCTCTGCCCTGTACCATCCTCCCTCCTCCTGCAGTATGTTTCCACCTTGGAAACACAAACAGCAAGGCTGAGGTTGCACAGCAACTTTCCGAGGTAGAACCTCACACAAAAAGGTCAAAATCACTACCATTAACATGAGTAAGCGCATGACACTGCATCACTGCAATCACCACTTGTGCACATCACCTCTGAAATATGGAATAGGCAATCAGGCCTATTAGGGTGGGTGGAATAGCAAAACTATAACAGTTTCAATCAACTTTAGCTTCTTTGCTTGCTTTTCCCCGTTAACTACCCAAAAGAGATTTCCCTTCTGGTAAATTAATAGGTGGGGAATTTTTTCTAGCAAACAGACACAGCCTACATTTTCCCAAATGGAATGGTTCCCCTTCATTTTTTCCTCTTCCCCAAAAAGCAAGTCATGGCCTAAAAATCACAATAGCAGGTCCATGATGCATGGACTTGCATCCAGAAGTCCACGCAAAGTAAACGCAATGTAATCTTAAGAGGTGAGTTGCCTGTAGCAGAGATGTGGGACCAGTTAACATGCCAAGTATGAATTAGAAAGGAGTTAATGTTATTTCTGGCAGAATGCCTCTGCCTCAGCATGATTTGATAAATCACTTTCTCCCCTTAAAATAAAAGGCCTTATCTTGACTTTAAAGATTCAGTTTACTCCAGTGTGTCAAATGTACTTAGAATATCACCTCTCCTTTTTCAAGCAGCTTATCAGTACCCCAGACACTGACTCCTGGAGACAAGAAGTCTGCAATATTCAAGCTGACTCATTTCTGAACGGACTAAAATTCAAGCTTTCTAGGAACTGTGGTTGCATTTGTTTCCTTGGGGATAGAGGGACCACTAGAGCACTGAGCTGAGCTCCTGAGTCACCAATCTAAACCGCTGTCACACTTTCCAGCAAAAACGGGCTAGAAGCAGAGATACATTTAGTAAAGCAACCCTGTTCTCTTCTGAACACTCGGTATTTTTCATCCCTTTGCAGGGAATGTGGTCACAGAATGTTCTGATGCCTTGTGCTCTGTTCCATGTTATTTGCAGGATAACTTGATTGTATACACAAATCCTGACAGTTGGGAAGTGTTTCATTAGAATCGTAGAATCATAAAATGGTTTGGGTTAGAAAGGACCTTAAGATCATCCAGTTCCAATCCCCTGCCATGGGCAGGGACACCACACACTAAGCCATGTCACTCATGTTTGGCTGATATTACACAGCATTCGTTCCCTTGGGAAGCCACCTCATGCTCCTCCTTGCAAAGTTTTTTGTGTAAATGCATCTTCCATGAACCTATCCAAACACAATTTATTTGTAGAGCTAGTTAAAAAAGAGACGACTTTATCTCTTATACTCATCCCAAAAAATGGCTTTTTGCCTATAGGTGTGAACAGAAGATAGACTGTAATCAGTTTTCCTGTTCAATAAAGGTACCAATTCTGCAGCGCATCACATGTTAGTGAGATTCTTTCTGAGAAAGGCATTAACAGTTTTCTATCCCTGTCCTTGTTTTTTCCCCATCCTGACAAATCCTTCCATGAACTATTTTTCTCCTCTTTGTGCTCTTTGGATCCCTAAGAAAACCGGGAGCAGAACCTCATTAACGTGTCAGGTCATGCAGGAAAGTCATGTTTAGTATTTCCAGTTGGGTATTTGTAGGTATCTCTGGGAAGCTGCATCTCACATGAGATGGAATAGCTACAGCTTTTGCCTATTCCAAATCAAGTTGAAGAAGGAAATGCTCATGGCTCTTAAACTTCCCCAAAAGAAACCTTATCTCAATGCAATCACAAGCCAAACTGCAACATTAGCAACAAGCTGTGATATTGTATAAGTTAAAGTGCACTGGTGCTATCTTATTCTTATAGTTGCAGGAATGATTTCTCCTAATAGAACCCCGCCTCTGCACACCCTTGAGGGCAATAAAGCTGAATGAGTTTTCAGTAATAAGTCAGTGGGCTACAGTTTGTGTTACACTGAATCTCTCCTGCTTTATTTTTATCTGTTCTTAGGGCAAATTTGACTTCTAGACCTTCTGCAATTCCACCAAAATCAATCGGACTGCCTGATGAGCAATTCAAGAGTTGAATTTAAACCTCTGAGACACAAGTGATCCCTAACTAATTAACCTACAAACATTATTGTGCACTGACAATTTGCCAAGGTACTGTCTGTATTGAAGATCCAAATCCATCAACAATTATGAAGTTTTCTCTTTCTTGGTTAAATCTGTATTCCCAAAATCAGTGCTGGAGTGAACCAGCATACAACAGTGACAAGCAAATTTTGTTATAAACCTCAACACCATACCAGCCTTATCTCTGCACATGCACAGTATTTAACAGTGAGGCAGTAAAGAGGCATCTACATCCCCAGACTCATCTGTTTAACACTGACCACACCACCAGCAAGACCAGTGAAACCTCAGTGATTTGAGGAAGGATCACTGAGAGCATCAGTCAAAAGTGATGGTGTTGCAGGAAGTACTTTCACAGGCAAAACCTGATTCTGAAAAAGGATCCCCTTGTCACCCTTATGGACTGAAATACATTTGTGGAGGTGTTTAAAAGGTAAAGGAGGGGAAAGGGAAACAGCACTTTCAATATGATAAAGGTAGACAATTAGTATGGTGCATAGTATGAGTCAATGGCACTTTCTTACTAAAATGGTTTTCAGTGACTGCTCTTTTAGTGTGAAAAATAATAGCTGTAGAACCCTAGGGTTTTTATAACATTGATAACTCTTTATACGAAGACCTCACTTCTTTTAAGTTGCAATGTACTTGTTCTTCACTAAGAAAACCGCTACTGAGTACCGCTCACTTCAACCCTTTAAGAACTCCCTTCAACACAAGCCCATTTCCAGTTTCCAGCATTCACATTCAGTTCCATCACTCCTTTTAGTTTTGACTCTGCTGTTGAAAACAGAATTATTATATTTTAATTGACAGAGATGAGGATACCAGTTGCAGCTGTCAAATATTCGCTAAGTGCTCAGTATGCAAATTGAATGCAAGCAACCTCTGGTTTTGGTCTATTTAATCTCTCAAGTTGCTTTTTGGGTATGAACAATGAAAAATGATTCCTCTCTTCTTATTGAGCAACTTTAAGCAACATTGCAACATCTGGAGATTCAAAACTTTTAAATGTTTAAGAAATCTAATAAATTTACATCCATTTTTGTCTTTACCTTCATTTTGTATTTTCCTGAAAGTTCTCCCAGTACTCAGCTGTGACTTTTTATTTATTCAATTGGCAAAAAGAGCCATTTTGATTTTACCTTTTATTTGACATGTACCGTGTGTTATACCTTCTTTCAAATCAGTCTAAGGATCTGTTGTTTTTTGGGGGGTTGTTTGTTGTTGGTTGGGTACTTTTTCCCCTAAGGAAAGTTATAGACAACAAGAATAGAGGAACAGCTAGTCCAATTCAGTAATGATGCTATGGTTCACAGCTTGTCTAGCTGTTCTTGTCTAGACCTTATAATAGGAAGGCTGGGTCAGAATAGACAACAAAGGAAAGCCCTTTTTTCTTTAAGATATCAATTTTAAACCAGATAACTGCGTAGGCAAGACTTGAAACTCGGTAATTCTAGAACTCAGTTTGCACAACTGAAACCAGTCTGAATTTTGGCACTATCTGAAAACAACAGACTAAAATGATTTCATCATCTCTGATCATTGCACTGGTAAACAATAAAATGCTTCTTTGGTATTGCTGATCTACATTTGCATTACATGCCTAACTCCGAAGTGTGTAATAGCTTATTAGTGCATCTTTCTCTCAGGTTTTCTGATACAAGAGTCCCCTTAATGCCAAATGTAGCCATTTTCAATATTTATACAAACTCCCTTTGAATTACCATGTTTTGCCCCCAGGTTTGAAGAGGGGAAGCTGAGAAAAGAAGAAGAAAACAAACAATAATAATCAGGGGAAGACTGTTAATACAGTTTTACAAGAGTATTAAACTCCAATAAAATATTTACAGAGGATAAGCAATGCTTTTGGTACCCTACGCAATTTACATTACAAGTCGGAGCAACTAATCTTCCACACATTCTGGTTTGTAATAGCGAAGCACGCACACACCAATGGAAGGGAACAGAGTTTTCATTATGAAACTATTTAAAAATGAATGTGTGAATATAAATGATTTATTTGTATCCAAGCTCCAGTAGATCTAAAATGAAAGCCAAAAAGCAAGATGGTGTTGAACAATATTGCTTTCAAGAACTGATTTATGTTGGGTTTTGGTACTAAAGTTATTCCCAGCTTATGAGTCCTGCAAAAGAGCAGCAACAATCTCAGCCTAACAATGAAGATTTCTGCTTACTTAAATGGCTACTTACTTAATTTTCTTTTTAACAGTGTTGCTGATACCAATTAAACACAAGTGCACATTAACTGCTATATAGATGCTATTAGTTTTTCTTTTCCAGTTGGTAGCTCAAGACGAATAGCCAGGCTGCAGTTGTAAAGATTACTGTGTAAGTACATGATTTTTCAGCTTGCTGACAATTTGGAGCAAGTGAGAATAAAATTATTTCAGTTGGCGTAAACATATGCTAAACTGATATACATATTTTACCAGACACCAAATTTAAAACTAAAGCAGCTCACATTTTCAAATGAATGCAGTTTCTGTTTGACCTTATAAATGTTTTGATTTTAAGCACTTCTTAATTTAGAAGGATAAAAAAAAGATAAGAAAAACTGTGAAAAATTAGATATTCTGGAACAAAAGGAAGCGTTTCAAGTATAAAAATAGGGTTGCTCACTTCTATCCAGTTTTGCCATATTTCTCTTTAATTTACATCAATAAAATCACAGAATCACAGAACGGTTGGAAGGGAACTTTACAGACCATCTATTCTAATCCCCCTTGCCATGGCCAGCCACGTCTTTCTCTAGATCATACATTTGGCTCCATGTCCAAGTGGAGATCAGTGATGAGTGATGTTTCCCAAGGGTCAGTATTGGGACTGGCGCTGTTCAGCATCTTTGTCAGTGACATGGACAGTGGGGTTGAGCGCACCCTCAGCAAGTTTGCTGATGACACCAAGCTGTGTGGTTCGGTTGACTCACTAGAGGGAAAGAATGGGATCCAGAGGGATCTGGACAGGCTCAAGAGATGGGCCAGTGCAAACTTCATCAAGTTCAACAAGGCCAAGTGCAAGATCCTGGACATTGGTCAAGGCAATCCCAAGCACAAATACAGGTTGGGCGAAGAATGGACTGAGAGAAGCCCTGAGGACAAGGACTTGGGGCTGTTGGCTGCCAAAAAGCTCAACATGACCCAGCAGTGTTCACTTGCAGCCTAGAAACCACCTGTGTCCTGGGCTGCATCAAAAGAAGCATGAGCAGCAGGTCAAGAGAGGGGATTCTCCCCTTCTGCTTTGTTCTGTGGAGACCCCACTTGGAGACCTGCATTCAGATCTGGAGTCTCCAACATAAGCACGTGTACATGCCTGAGGGACTCCAATGGGCCACAAAGATGCTCAGAGGGCTGAAGCACCTCTCTTATGAAGACAGGGTGACAGTTGCAGCTTTTCAGCCAGGAAAAGAGAAGGATCTGGAGAGACCTTATTGTGGCCCTTCAATACCTTAAGGGGTATTGAAACCTGAACATCTCTGCAATAGGGCAGGGAAATTGTACTGCTGATGACACAGCGTAAAGTTTTAATACTGGTTTTAGATGATCCAGATTTGATTTTCCCTGCTGGAAGCTACCCAGGGGCTCAGCAGGTTCACTGCTTTGCTGGGTTTTAAGCCTATCATCATTTTACTGAGACACCTTTTGCATGGCACTGACCCAGCTGTGTATCTGAAGATCTTCACTACCACAGGTGTGAACCTCTAACATTTGTGCTAACAACCACTTTCCAAATAGAGCCTTGGCTTTAAAGTGGACAACAGTGACATTTTTCTTGTGTTAGTTTTCCTTTCACTTGGGCCAAAATACAAAAGATCTCCTAGCCTTGATATAAGCTTTACAAGCTCTCACTTCATTGCCTTCCCATTCCACTCAGTGCAAAAGGAAGAGTTTTTATGAAAAGGCAACATGAAAAATTTCTGGGTTTTTTGCCTGAAATTTCATTTCTCATCAAAAAAGACATTTCCTTTAGCCAGAACTGGCTGTTCTTTTCCAAATATGTATTATTCACGTTTTGTGCGCTAAACCCCACAAAGTCCTGTGAACAACAAAATCCCACTGGGAAAAGCCTGCTCCAGAATTTCCCTAGCATCATCAAATGAGCGCATTTTCCAATCCATCTGTAGTCAGGGATACTTTCCCACACTACAAATTTTCCTTTATGGAGATAAAGCTACAGTGAACACTTTATTTAAAGAGGTTTATCCCCTCCCCCCCTTTTTTTTTACCATTGTATACATAACATTGCTGCCAATAAAAAATAATAAACAAACAGCCTAAACTGTATGGAATAGAAAAGGGCATAATCGCCCTTTTTAGTCATATAAATGAGTGGTTGCCTTGCTACAGGGAAGAGATAAACTAGACGGGGAAAGACAAACTAGACTGGAATTCATTTCCACCTCCCGTGGTGAAATCTTTTATTGTTGTTTTTCTGTGCTACAACGGTGGAATACAAAGCCTAAGTCACAACAAAGCAATAACGCCGCATTGATGCGTTCCCAGAACTGAAGCCGTAGCGAGCAACACTACTTACTGACAGGCCCCAATTCAAGTCTCCTTACAGCCCTCTGGGCATTTCCAGACTAAATAGCTTTGAAAAGGGGAACAGCACATTAGGAGCCCCTCTGAGACGATCTGAGTAGAGTTACTGCATAAAAAAACAGTTTAAATTATGTTAATAGAGCTGCAAGCTGCAAAGAAATTATTTATCAGAAGTAGTGCAAGACCCTAGAGTTTATGCATTTTTTACATCATTCTTCCATTCCCTCGCTGCACTCTTGGGTCTCTCCAACAAACCTCTATATGCCACCAGCAAAAGGAATCTGTCATTTGTATCATCTGTGCTTTTACCAGATGTCGTCTTCAATGCCATTCGCACCAGGGCTTCTCTGTTGTCTGTTCCCTTGAGTTCATCAAACCACTCTTTGTGCCCAGAGTGCATCAAAGCCCTCAGTGCAATCCCAGCATAGCCATGACATTGTGTGAACAATGAGTGGCAGATGGCACAGACCATCTCCTCACTGCTGAGACATGCATGGCAAAGTGCTTCAAAGGAATTGCTTTGATTGCCTAAATAGGTGCCATAACTTGGTAAGATAATTCTTAAATATTTGGGAACAAGGACTACCCTTTCACTGCATGTTAATAGTTAAGAACTTGACCTTGGAGCACCAACTGTGGTACGAAATGACAACTGGAAAATCCCAGGCTTCTCCCAGGGAATATATATGCATCAGCCACCTTCATGGATCAGACAAGCGAACGAGCAATACCAAGAAAAGAGTGGGGAGGGGGAAAATATATGTATAAAGAATCTAAATTGACCCCAAAAATGTTTAACTGGTTTGATTCTGGGACAACTATGCAGCAGTCTCACCAACTACTTCTCTTTCTGATTATGAGAATGTTCATCAGAGAATGCTTCTGCTAGCAACAACTTGAGTTTAAAGGAAATAAAATTAGATTGTCTCCAGCCCCAATTTCATCCTACCTTGATTTCACAGAGCGCTCAGCTGTCTGAAGGAAGGAGAAGGCTCAACAGAATGCCATCTGAGGTGACTGAATGGTATTGCTACGATGGGAAGAGGTTTGCATTCAAAATTTCCTCAAGACAGATTGCTGCAAGGCAGGACATGATTCCTGTCTTGATAACACCAGCTCAAATCAGCAGGAAGCCAATGAAGTCAATAGACTATGAAAAGCAATGGGGTTAGACCCACATTAAGTGTGTGTGAAAATCAGTGGGAAGAGATAATGGCTCAACATACCTGTGTGTACATTTAAACTCACCATTCATGAAAATACCACACGTGAGAAAAATCAAAGATAAACTCAGATTATAAATGGGTCCATTTAGTTTTGACATTAAAAGGTAGGTGTCATCTTCCGGGCTTTTAGATCTCTAATTCTTTCATTCTGCTTTTCAATAATTCATAGCCTTTCAAAGTTTATTGAATTGTTCAAGACTATTCACCCCTTCTTTTCCATCCTTTTATTTTAGTTCTAAAATGTGTGTGTGCGTACATGCTCAGGAAGAAACGTAAAAGAGCTGCTTAGCATTTGAAGGGGTGCTGCAAACAGTTATTTCAGGCCTTTTGTTCTAAAATGAAATAAAAAGCCAAGGGAGGAGGTCTTTCACATTTGTTTCAGAAGAGTTTTTATCGCTCAGGTTTAAGAGAAAGATTTTTTTCCCCTGGCATAAGCCATCATCAATCTATGGTGCTGCTCTAATTTACACCACCTGAGGATTGGAAGTGACATAAAGTGAGCAACTAAAAAGAAAGAGACCACACGTGACTAACATCTGTCACATCGCTTAATATAGTGTTCAAGAAATGAGGTGACAAGAATTGGTGCAGTGCCAAAAAACAGAGCAGGAGAAAAGCTTTGACTCCGTAACTTGCTGCATGTTCATTCCTTCTACAGCTGCTTCAGAAAAACAGCAAATACAGAAATTCCTGTTAATACTAGCAGAAAATAGACAGTTTCATCTTGTCTTTAAAAATGAACCATTGCAAGTGAGTTTACTGAACGGCTTCTGCAATTTGATGCAGTCCAAGGATCTCTTCTAGGATCTTTCTCATGATAACTTGTACTTTCTTCTATTGACTCATAAAGAGGCTGCAAAATCAAGTACTGGATACAATTAGAACATGGGGAAAGTGCACATATGTAATGGCATGCTGAAGGGGAGTCCCACAAGCAAAACTCACTTTCTTACTTTGGGGAAGCTAAAGGCAGAACGCAGTCTCAGGGCCCATATGCCAATGTAGAACATTTCACAGGACACCTTGTATGTTGCTTTCAAAATTGAACATTAACCTTAGGGATACTGCAGGAAAAGGATTATAGAAGTTTAACTGGATATTCCAGAAGTCTCATAACCCCAAGAGTCTGCAGGCAGAAATCAATGTGTTCGTCATTGAAGCCATTACTTTCCTAATTTCAACATCTATAGCGCAACGCTTAGCGTTCATACGTTGTTAACAGAAGTTATAAATGCAACACTACATGGTACAGTTTCTCATAAACCAATGTATGAAGTTGTACAGTATGTCCTTCTAAGCGTTCTAATAGAAACATGAACACTGAAGCATAAATATGTAATTAAGATTGCTAGTACTTGTACTAGTATTTATAAATTTATATTTTGAAGTAAAAATATTATTTTATCCTTAAATCTTGTTGAGGATGGAAGATACCCCTCACTGACCTGACACAAAATTCCATCTCCATTGATGGAGCAGATGACCTTTAAAGGTCCTTTCCAAACCAAACTATTCTATAATTGTATGAGTCAATGTAGTGAGCCTTAAAAATAATTGAAAGGGTCATCTTAGCAAGTGTCAATCTGCTTAGCGTATACTACAAGGGTGAGCAGCATGTGCCAGAACAGAAGGGTTGAATAGACTTGTTTGAGGTCTGGTGCCATGGAAGTCAGAGAAGAGGAGTCCTTTGGGAATCATTCAAACTGGGAAAAATTCTTACAAGTAATTCTTTTTTGCTTCTTTTTTTTTCTTTTTCTCTGTTTTTCTTTCAGGAGTAGGAAGGGAAAGCAGAGAGGAACAGGGTATGCTCAGCACAGGGTGAACAGACAAGCCTTGCAAGTTGATAACCCAAAAGAAGATAATGCCTGTTTTGCTTCATTTAAAATTCTACATCAGAGGAGAGAGAATAAAGGATCTGTGTGTGTGTGTGTGACCGTTGTCATTTACTCCTAGAAGAGCACTTAGACTCTTTCTACACTGCAGCAACAAGGACTCGTCAATAAACCATAATGAAAATAAGAAGGTGTGTAAATGTTCCTGGGGGACAACTGCTTGTTGACCGACAGGAAGCATCCATCTTTTATACAACATTGTGCAGTATTTTTTTCATGCATCATATGAAAAATAATGGAAAAAAAACCTGGTTAGCATTTCTTGGACAAATGTCAGAACTATTGAATATATAATTTTCTCCTAAATAATTTCCCTTAGGAGAAAAAACCCTAAAACCTATTTGTTCGTAGTCAAATGAATCTGGGGAGCATTATTAATTACAGGGTCAAATCAGCCACATAAATCTCATCATTCTTAAAATACTGCAAAAATATGTTTAATTTATTCATACAATCATAGAATCACAGAATGGTTTGGGTTGGAAAGGACCTTAATATTATTTAGTTCCAACCGCCTGCCATGGGCAGGGACGCTTCATACTAAACCATATCTCCCAAGTCTCTGTCCAGCCTGGCTTTGAACACTACCAGGGATGAAGCATTTACCATTTCTTCAGGCAACCTGTGCCTCACCACCCTCACAGTAAAAAACTTCTTCCTTATATCTAACCTGAACTTCCCCCATTTAAATATGAACCCATTACCCCTTGTCCTATTGCTATAGTCCCTGATGAAGAGGTCTGTTGACTAAAATCCTGAAGAAAAACTGGTTTGAGTGACACCCATGGTTATTTGGCCATAACCCTGATATGAAAAAAGATCTATATAAACATGGCTCTTACTACCCCAAAGTCATAGAATCATAGAATCTACTAGTTTGAAAAAGACATTCAAGATCATCAAGTCCAACCTTTTCCCCAGGACTGCCAAGTCCACCACTAAACCTGGCTCTCAAGTCAAATTACAGAACTAGCATGATGGGCAGAACAAAAAGCAGATTGCATGTTGAAAGTAAATCTATAGAGAAAGACAAATAACCTAATACAGAGGAATCAATTATTTCAGTCTGACACACATATTGTTGAGCATCATTTATCAACTTACTTCCCAGACTTTCAAAGCACGCTGGGTCCATGACAGTGATACAAGGTGCTGTCCTCTATCCCCTGATCACCATATTGTATTCATGGCTTCACAGATCTCAAAATCATGGACAGACACCCTCACCAGCAAAATACAGGTATGTATTACATGTAGCAATTTCCCTTTAAACACCCCATGATTGTGCAATGTTATTTTGACACGCTTCTTTTATAATAGAGTATGGGTGCCCTTCTCCAGGCTGTTCTGACCAGACTGTTCAACAGATGGCAAGAAAAAGTCATATATGTCCTCAGCAGCTCACCCATATGCAGCTTGAAAAGAGAAAGCAGGAAGCTACGGTAACATGACAGAATCCATTACTGGCTTTTAATCCTGATAGTGATGCAGAGATGAGCCATGAGCACAGCTGTATGTGCCTTCGGGAGAACACTTTGCCCAGCTCTGGTTCAGAAACAGATCATTAGAAGTAAATCAATATAACCTGCCATTTTTCTTCACTCTGTCCTCTTTCTGAAAACTAATCAGCAGCACAGCAATGGATATTGAGAGCTATATTCTGGCTGAACGAATTCACATCACACTGAGAAGCAAAAGAAACCAGTGGCAGCAAAAAAAGGGAGGATTTATTCTTTCTAAATAAAGTGAGGGTAAAAAGTCATTTGCAAAGAAAATCATCATGCTCTTTCCAGGCTATGAATACCATGATGTGACAACCCGCATCAGTTATTTTTGTGCCGGAAAAAAAAGCCAGGGCTAGATTTTATTTTGCTAGTTCAAGTATTTGAAGTGTGCATATAATATTGTTTCCATGTTTGTATGTTATTAGTAATATGCTGTGGCCATAACAATCACATCCATTATTTGTGATTGCATAGTAAATGAGTAGTGCCATAAATAACTTAAACATACTGTTCTTTTACCTGCTTTTTGTTCTTTTACCTGCTTTACATGCTTTTTTTGAAGAGACTAGGTGGCTGTGCAAAATACCTATCTGACAATACTGTGCTGAATTACAGAGCTCTGAATGTCAAGTACCTGCCTCAACCATAGCACTATCCTTATCTTCCGGATCTTGTGATCCTACAAAGGTGTCCGTTGCTCTGACCTAGACATTTTTATCCTTTGGGAGAAAGATGCTTTAGCAGAAGATGTAATAAACTTTCAAAGTTACCCAGTGAACAAGCTCTGAAGTTCTCAAGAGCCCCACCAGCCCTACTGGAAGAGCAAGCCAGAGAACTTTTCAATAAATAATGTCACAGTTGAGGGAAGAATAATTCTAAAAACTAATAAAATTGCTCATCAGTGCTATGTGGAAATGAAATTCAGTAGTGTGTCTTGATGGTCCCAAGAACAAGCTTCTGTATCCTGAAACAGATTCCTGGCAGCCCTGCCCAAGCAAGTGCATTTCCATTCTGAGTTCCTGGAGGGTCTCACCCTCAGCTCATCTGCAATCTGCTTGGTGATGTTCAGCGGACGTACACCGCTAGCTGCAGGCATCCTAAGACAGGAAGCTTCTTGGAAGGCAGATTGGTGGGTGACCTGGCAGGGAACCAGGCAGGTTTGCTGTCAGCGTGGCTCTTCTTGGAATCAACAGGCTCCCAGGGAACGTTTCACTTTGACAAACCGGCGTTTTTCCAATGGAAAACATTCTGTCAGAAGATTTCTGCCCACTTCTGCTGCGTCTTCATTCTTGCCACTCTCTGCCCTGATGGAATAATTTGACTGCTGAGATTAGCACAGATCGGCCACTCTTCTCTCCAGGCGTTGACGTTGAACTTGATCTTCCCCTACCCCTGCTTTTAAGCAACGTCTGTAGGATGTGACATAGGAAAAATACTGTACTTCTCTGCCAACTTCTTTTTACACTACCTTGCTGGAATATTGGCTACGGAAGAAGCATACAAGTTGTGTTTTGTCCCTTCACAATGTTTACGAGCTTGTGTGTAAGAGAACAGAGGTTGGGGGTGACACTTGTTTACAGTCTCTGGTATAACACGCTATCGCTTAGATGTAATAAAATGCGAGTGCATTATTTTTAACTACTGCAGCAGATTTAATTACTGCTCCTTGCAAAACTAAATGCCACTTGCTGCCACAATTACGGGGTACAATACCAGACATCAAGCACTCTGCCGTTCACACAGTTTTAATGAGAAGCAGTCACTTCATTCAGGTTCCCTTTTTCCTCTAAATTACAATTAACAAATGGTGATTAGTTGAGCCGGTTCCAAATTTTATTCAAATGAAAGTAATTTGGCTGGTTTGCAGGTCCAATAGGTGATAGTTTCTGAAGTCCCTAAAAGAATTAATTGCACGTTTCTACCCAAACATGCTCTCGGGAGGGGAAAGATAAAAGTTCTCTTTGATACAAAGGCTTTGTTTTTGACAGTGCAAATCATTTCTCTATAAAAGCATAGCCAGGACCAGCCTACAAGACTGCCTGAGAAATCTATATCTGCAGCAGAACTTTTCTCTTCTTTGGAGAAAATACTGTCCCTTACAATGCAAAATGTTCCTTTGCAGCATAACCACACATCTGAAAACCTCCAGCTGTTGACATCTTAACAAATTCATATAAATAAAGATGGTTTTTAATAGTGATTTCTAAGTTATGAAAAGAAATATTCAGATGCTTTCTAATAATTTCTAGCAACTGATAAATCAGTGATGGGTTTCTACGGATGTGATTTTCTTATCTTCTTTGCAAAGCACTTGGTTGGAGATCTCGGCTTCACAGTAAATACAGAACATCACTGCAGTTTAATTTTCAAACAAGTTCAGACCCAGAAACTGTGGCAGCATAACGATAATTCTGATGGCAGGATTAATGGTTTCAGCTCCTACCCAGAGCAAGCAGAAAGTTTTCTATTTATAACTGCATTGTTTCCATACCATTTATTATTTCTCAGATATCCCAAGACATAAAAGTCTGAAGAAGAAACCGGAATATACAGGTAACCAAGAATACAAGGGCTTCAAAATGCTAAAAAACAGTAACTCCTCCAAATCTCTCATGTACTACTTCCACAAACCTAATGGGTCGATAAAAATCCCATTGTATTTTATGCAAGAATAAGACTGTTTTCTTTGGAGTCCTGGCCAAATTCTAATTACATTTAGCTTACCTGGACGTCTCCCTGAAGCAGTAATTGGATGTGGTTTTCTTCACTTTCTGTCCTAAATTGCTGTAAAGTGCACTATTAAACAGCTGCCCAAACCTGGCTATGTTTTATGGGTGAGCAAAATAATAATGGAACTATACACAGCACACATACACAAGCAGTAGGCATGCTACCCAGGTGCTAAAACACTCTCATCAGAGGGTGTTATTAGCTGTGGGGATTGACCACCAGCTGTCTCATAACAGATACAATAAGAATTAATAATAAATGCAAGGCGTTCTTTGTGATTAAGGATATTTTGCTTGTTTTCATTGAAATTTATCCCAGGATTTGCTTGTGACTCTGTTTGCATGACAACTAAGTCAACAAAGGTTCACTGAGGTTAAAAGTGGGTCTGTTACTCTATGCTTTTCCCCTCCATAGAGCTGCAAAAGTAGCTATCTTCATTCAGCTCTCAGTGAGCACGAAAACTCACTGCACACAGTTGAAAAGTGTGACATAAAAATACTACTTTTTGATGGTATTCTTACTGGATTGTTCCTATGTTGTACTGAAGGCTACAGCTACAGCTGCAGTAACCTAATTGCAATAACTAAGTACTGCTTTCCCTTAATGTATCCACTCATCCTTCTTGGACTTCCACTCTCAAGTCACGTCTCAGGTTTTGCAATTTACACAGATGTATGGAATAAAGGCCCATCAAATGCTCAGAGATTTCTCTTTTGTCTTTCTAGTCCTCATCACTCATTAATGACACTCGCAGACACGGCTTTGACTGTTTTCCTTTTCTTCCTCCTCCACTCCCCCTATTTCATGTTGCACAAAGAGCTGTGAAACAAAGACTCATCAAAGTCATCATTACGCTACATTTATCTGCACAGAACTGCCTTTCTCATCTATTAGCCTTTTTAAACATTCCAAGTCCTTGTGTGGCTGGATTCCCTCTCATTCTTTTGACTTCCTTGTCACTCATTGCTGACTATTTCTGCAGTTGCCCTTCTCCTCCTTTCACCTCTTCTTGATTTTTTTTGGGCCAAATACCACTATGCATAATCTTCCACTTGTCTGAATTCAAAAAAACCAGCAGTTTCTGTTATTGATAGCAAAATTAACATTTTAAATGAGTTATTGTTTGCATTGATTTTCATCTGTACAACTTATTAGTCCCCTTTTTCCACTTTCAAAGAGTGAAAAAACTTTGCTGGTCAACCATTTCACTGTATTTTTAACAAAGTGTAAATAGCAAACAAATATTCTTTGTTTCAATTTCTTTGCATCAGATTAACTGCAGAAAGCACTTTACAGAAGTCTTTTGCAATAGATCGTAGGCTCTTATAGATGAAGAGCAAGAAGTTAGCAGTGAAAAAGGAAAAATTATATATATATATTATATATACATACACACACAGTGGTACTGTTGCCCAAATTCTCTCATAGTCCATCAAAAAGAGAATGTCCCAAAATTATTATCTCCCATGACTGAGCAGCTCCTCCATGGAATGGTGACACACTGGCTTTTGACAAGCTGCCTTTTAAGGCTTTTGCCATCTTTAGGCGTCCTTCTAAGTGGGAGATATTCCCTGCTCCACATTTACTCCCTGCAATTGGATATTTTTACACATTGATAAAATCCCCCCTTGAGCTTTTCCAGGCTCATCAGTAACAGCCCTCATCCACTCCTCATATGTCAGGTGCTTCAGTGCCTTAAGCCGCCTTCATGGCTCTTCACAGGACGTGCTTTGATATGTCCATGTCTCTCTTGTACTGGGGGGACCAGCATTGGATTAAGCATCCCAGAAGTGTCTCATGAGACCGTAGCAGAAAATCAAAGAATCATAGAATATCAGGTAGGAAAGAACCTCAAGGATTATCTGGCCCAGCCTTTCTTGGCAAAGCATGACCTAGACTAGATGTCCCAGTACTCCATCCAGCCAAATCAAAGTAGTATCCAAAAAAAGAAGGATCACCTCCCTCAACCTGCTGGCAATGCTCTGTCTACTGCAATCAAGGAGGCTTATGTGTCTTTGCATGAATGTACATTCCTTGTTTATGGTCAGCTTGGCATCCCTCTGGACCCCCAGGTCCTTCTCTGCAAAGATGCTTTGCAGCTGGTTGGTACCCAGGTTGTCCTGGTGCCTAGGGTTATTCTTTCCCCAGAAACAGGAATTGGCATTTCCCTTTGCTGGACTTCATGAGATGTTAGAATGCTTTCAGCCTTCTT
>JANHGB010049953.1:27549-43068 GCA_026283785.1 Coracopsis vasa | reverse complement strand
GTGTTTATTAGTAACTCATAGCTTTTTTAATATCAGAAATCTATTACCTTTTACTACACAGCTATACTGACATATGCATTTATCTTTCACATAGGAATTACAAAATTTCCCCAAAACAGTGGCTTTCTGAAAGCAGCCGGTGCCAATTTAAGAAATTCTAGCAAAATAATCAAATTAATTTCAATTTTTGTCTTGAAAATTATCATAATAACAATTGCCATATGAACTTAGTAGCCCATTTCATAACAGATACTGGTACTGCCTTTTATACTGCCTGCATCTTAGAGTTCATTCATACCCTCATGATAATTGTAGCTCTTGAAGTAAAAGCACTGAAGAAATCTAGATTTCTAAAATAATCTCCAGTGTAGGCTGCTTCTTACTCTAAAACACGTAACATGCTACAGTCCACAACTGAACTTTAAATAATACATGGAATCTCCAGAATTAGCAGTCCAAAACTCCCTATATTAAAAAAACCCCAACCAAACAACAAAACAAACTAAAACCCCCGTCTTATTTAATGATACAAATTAAATAATATAAAACTTTCACCTATTCTCACTCTTTATGTATACTTATTTTTTTACATACTTTTTCTTTCTGTTAAGCATACATCTACACTGCCACATAAATACTAACAATATCTATGCATTTAATGTGAATTAGAGTATAGAGATTCCCTATCCAAAATTCCCTGTAGTTTTACTTCAGGACATAACATAAGAAAGCTAAAGCCATAGGACTGATCTACTTACCTCAATAAGAGAATCAGGAAAATAAGAAAATAATAATAAGGAAAAATGTCAGTATCAATAAATTAGGAGTCTCAGCCACCTTCCCCCCAAAATGAGAAATACTTGACATCAACAAGGACACAGTAAAAATGAACAGAGATAAATAATCTTAACACAAGTACCACTTCCATTGTAAAAGCCCCTAAAGATTCTACAGTGTGTCTTGAGGCCGGAGCCTTCTTTTCAGAAAAAAGAGGAACAAGAATATGACAAAAGTATTACGGAATTTCAGAGACAGAGATACTTCTGCGGCCTTACAGTAGGTTTGTGAGAGTGCTGAAAGAGATGATGATATGTGGGATATTCTGCTTCGGAATGTTAGAGACCGTAAATGAGTATTTGGAGTCTGCCTGTTGATAAGCAGAATGGAAAAATGTATTGTGTAGCAACAGGTCTTAATTATTTTCTGCCAGACCTATCAAACAGCTTTTCTACACATACAGCAGTATTTAGCAATTTTGACTGATCCAGCCTTTGGAAGGCAAGGTAGTGCTGAGGGACAGAGGACAGAAAGGGAACAAGATAATGAGTACAGCATGTCCTTGGACTCTCTACGCTCCTATTGCCCAGTCGTCCATGTCCATCTACCTCGTTTCTTGCCCCTAGTTGTCAGAAGTAGTCCTAAGGTGAAAAAATAACCAAACACAAACCCACCCTTGCTGTTTACCAGCATGAGATCTTCACTAAGCTACTTAAAAAAGAGAGTGCATGAGAGAAGTGATTTATTGCCATGCCTGAGCCTGTGCTGTCTAGGCAGACTGCTATTACAAATGTGAAACCATTCTTCAGCCTGTTTTTCCTTCCATTAGGCAATTTTCTGCTTTGCTTATTCCACACATGAATACTATTCCACAAACTCCTGCCTTGGCATTGTGTAGCAATTGCAAAAGCAACTCTTCTGCTCATTTCCCCATGCTGCTGTTTTTCAGCTCTCATGGCTTACAGACACATAGAAATGTAGGAAGACATACTAACCACAAATTACTCCAGTCAGACCATGTTGGCTGGTCATCTCTGTACATCTTTGCATGGTCAGCTGACCTTCTGAAAGCTTCCAGAATTCCTTTTGCTTTCAGTCGTAAGTGGAGATGACTAACACATGTTAAAGTGATTTTTGGTGCTGTCAGTATAGTGGCACCTGTGTGGATACCAACAGAAGTAATTTCTTATTTTGCTGTTGCCTGTAACCTAATCACCACAGCAGTACATTGAAACTCATCCTTCTGGGTTTACCAAGGGCACAGCCTACACGTTCCTGGTGAAACTATCCCTTCTCAGAGGCAAATAAACACTCTCTGCCTTGGCAGAGCATGGGAAGGAGAAGAGAACCATGCCGTGGGAGATCCACCCCTGCAACCAGCTCAACCACTCATTCTTCTAATGGGACAGGAGAGTTACTGCTCAGCAGGGCACATGGGAAACCCACCTAGATTCATATTTTATGGATGCCTACATAGGTCGCTATACAAAAAGCTGTTCCAGATGAAGGTCTGCAACTGGGTAAGCCTGTAACATTGCTTTACATTAAGGAAAAACAGGTTTCCTCACACAACGCTGGCTCACCACAGAGAGCTATCACTGCATGGGTAATTCATAATGGGTCTGCATTTCAACAGCAACCAGGAACAAATGATTCTGTCATTTCTGTTCTGTCAGAACGTTTTAGTAGTATGACAAATAAGTTCAAAGTATTTTCAAGGCTTTCTCAAGCTGCTGTCTACTGTCTCGGAATACGCACGCCAGGAAGCTAACATACATATACAGTGAGCACTTGTGAATGTCTGCCTTCATAGCTATAGCTAACTAGACTGAACAGCATCCATGGCAAGATGGAGAGCCTGGGCACTGAGAGCCTGGGAATTTCACAACGGTCTTTAGCATCTGTGCCAAAAAGTACCAGGATACTGTAACGGATGATGAGAACGGGATGCACATGGAAGGGGGAGGCCGGCAGCCACTTCTTCATCTCCTATTTATTCCTGGGTCAGTCTTGGAGTTCAGAAAGGCAGAACACAACAGCAGTAACCAAATGCTATGAAAGGCCAGAGCCCGAGAGAAGCAGAGCTGTGTTTCCCTGAAACAAGTGGATATTAGGGTTTTTGTCAGTTTAAATATTGTATTCTGCTTACTGACTGTCAGTAAATTTACAAATAGTTGGCAGCTTGGCTTATGACCAGGACCCAAAGGAATGTCAGCTGTAGCAACTTAACGGCGTGTTCTTATCAGCAACAGCAGCAACGTTTAAAGTACTTCTCACTGCTGCTAAATTTGTCTTTAAAGAACCCCCAAACAGCAGAAGAGATGCTAGTTTTATGTTTTTCACCCTGCTGCGGCCTCATATTAGATAATTATTCATTCCATACACCCCCAACTGCTTCTTCAAAGCTTTGAACTTCGCTTCATTCCAACTGCTAGGATTGCAAACCCAGTGATGAAAATAGACATCTCCTGGCTTTTCAACAAACAGCAAAAATTCCTCACTCCCTTACAAAGGCTGTATCCAGCGTTCAAGCTGTGATGAGTCAGCAGCGCTGCTACGCCAAAGACACTAAGCCTGGACATTCCTGAATTCTCCAAATTTCTTGGTGCCAGAACTGAATACACACAGACAGATAAAAGCCTTAAGAGACCAGTGGTTTGAACACTTCCAGGGCTTGCAATACTCCAGACTCTTAGTTATGAGCCTTGTATCACACCGCATGTTTTTCCTGTGAGAAACACTGCAGCTCCCATCCAAGAGGTGGTGGGTTTGCACCTCCTGGATTTACATCATCTCTTTTTCCCATCCCCTCACATGTGGAGCAGCACAAGGATGAGCCCAAGCTCACACTGCTGTGCTGAAACCTCTCCACTGCCTGCAGGCACAGAGATGTGCTGGCACAATCGAACTGCTCAGGGCTACATTTTCTCATCAGCAGCCATAGGCGAGATGTGAAATCACCAATAAAACTACAGAATTGTCTCATTTTTAAATGACATTTCCATCCTGACCCAGTGTGGTCAGTTTGGAAACTCCAAAGAGCATTTGCTTTGCTCCAGCACCGTGATACATCTCCACTGGCAAAGTTCTCCAACCACCAGTTGCACCTACACAAGGAGAGCATCCCAATGAAACAGCACACTCCAGCTACATGAAGCAGGACCTGGTGAAATATTTCCTTTACCATAGTTTCCTCCATCTCAACCATGAATTACTGAAACTTAGCCCCAGACTGCAGTAGACAGGCTAAGAGCTCACTGCAAAGAAATAAGTCTACAGAAAAAGCCACAGTTAGTTAAACTAACCAAGAGATTGTAGAGGGTGAACTGAGTGTGGAAAATACATTAAGAAGGAAATGATATCAAAATAAATTCAGGATACCCATCCAGGAATGTGAACTGTTGCTTTGCATGCAATTACGTAGGAGACAAATCATAGCTCTGGCTGAAAATATAAATAAACATCTCTATAAGCAATAGGGGAGGAAAAGCAGGGTGTCCAAACTAAAAGGCTCTCATGCCATTAAAAGTAATCACTAAGCAACTATTAGCCAGTCTGAAAAGAAGATGAAAGGATAACAGAGGGAGATATGGGGTGGCAATTACACTGGAAGTAAAGGAAGTCTGTGTTTATTTTTGTTTTTATTAAAACTCCACAGATATTAATAGCCAGACTGTACTGCGAGAGGAAAAGAGGGGAAAAAAAGTAAAGTAACAAAAGGGCTGGTATTAGTCCCAGGTTCCCCAGACAGTCCTTCCCCACAGCCCCAGAGACAAGCATCATCTCATGGCCACCCCAGCTCCAGACCATCAGATGGCATCTGAGAGCATGCAAATCATAAGTGGGAGACATTTGCTTATAGTAATATGGTCCTTTTGAACCAGCTTATGAAAAGAGCAACAGCATCAGAAGAATTTTAGCAATGGCAACAATGAAAATAAAACTTGCCTGTCGTAGGTCTAGATTTTAAGGACATTGACACCTCCTGAAGCAAAACTCAAGTAAGTCAACTGCTACCATCATCATGTCATAGGCAGGGGAGCTAAAGCACAGAAAAGTGGAATAACTCACCAAGTCCATTCTGCAGGCCAATGCCTGCAGTCCCCCTTCCACCAGACCACCCTGTTTTCGCCACATATGAAGGATTCCTCAGGATTTTATACAACTGCTTCCCAGCCTCACACACTTATAAATGCCACATCAACACCCCACTGACTTCAAGAAATATATGCAGGATACCCCATCTACTTGCTGCCTCCACGGAAGTTGAAATAATGTTTGTTTCTAAGGTACCACCTCACAGAAGAATTAGCAGTACACAGCTGCATCCATGGTAAGATGTGCAGGACAGTTACATGCTGCAAATCATTAGACAACTATTCAGAGCAGAAAGCGGAGCAGCTGTTGATGCTATAGTACTCCTTTTAAATCTGCCTACTAGAAAACCCAGGATCTGTATCAACATGGGTACCATTCCCAACATCCCCTCCAGAATTCACAGATAACATGTCAGTTGACACCGTTCTAGCTGTAAAGCACAGAAGGGCTCATTTTTTAAATATTATAAAAGAGTACGTGCTCAGGGAGCAAGGTGACCACAGAAATATGCATTTGAAAGCATCTACCCTTCCTTACAAGAATTATCTACGTTATGTTTCAAAAAAGCCCTGTTTGAAACACTTGGTGAGGGACCCAGAAGAGACGTTTCCAGGATTTCCTGAAGACCATGTTGGAGGAATGTTTGGTCTGATGCCTCAAAAGACTAGTGCGATTTCTGTCAGCACCTCTGTACCAGTTGGAGGTGGGCTCAACAGAGGTTTCCCTCTATCCCTGCCACGCTCAAAACCCCAGTACAAAGGGGGATTAGTAGTAGGGTAAAAATACGTATCAAAAGACAAAGATGGAGCTTTGCAGGACAAGGCTTGTCATCTTTGCTACGTGCTGGTTACTGTCTAGGATGACAAAACCACCAAGTCCTCAACTACCCTCACACAATCATACTACTGTTCTATATTTCCCCTTTCAAAACATTATACAGTAGAGCCATCAAATATATAAGCCAAGGAAGCTATTTATAACACTTTTCTGACATTTGCTATTCTGAGCTGAATAGCAAGTGACAGCTATTGAAAAACACAGAGTAATATTTGGATAAGCAAATATATACTAGATAAAATGCTAGGAAGACAGGAATGAAGGTTATACTGTCAATATGGCACATACTCCAACAGCACGCTGCCAGCCCAGGATTCAGCAATTGTATGCACCTTTTCTGCAGCAGCATTAGCAAAAGCATACAGACATTCATCTATACAACCCTACAAAGAACATTTCTTTCCCACAAAAATCTGTTCCTTTTCCAGGAGACAAGAAGCAAAAATAGATAATGAAGACATCAGCAGGTGATGCTTGAAAGACATGTTGAAAACATGGTGGAAGAGTAAAACTGGATTTCTAACACTCCGCAATCTCAACTCTGTTACAGACCTTTTACTAATGGCACAGAAATGGATTTTATTTGGATACATCATATTCTTAGACAGAACATTTTAAAACTTCAAGCAGAAACAGAATGATCTGTAATATCCTGACTCCATTGCTTCCCAAAGCAATGGTAACCGGGCAATCTTACGCAGTGACACAATACCCACCACATACACACAGACGCATCACCTCAGACAGCTGCAAAGTCAGATCCTGAGATTTCTTCTCTCTCTGCCCTTCCAGCATCAGTTTCCTTCATTAATGCCTACTGCCCCTTCTTAGGAGACCTGACCAGTACCTGGAAAATGTATTTTCATTTTCCCGCTGGAGTATATATTGTGCCAGTTGGAAAAAGATACTTTATTCTGTCAGGTTAAAGAAGAAAAAAGAAAAAATCAGAGAGAAAGCAAGCACTCCACTGAAGCACTCCAAAAGAATGAACCTGGTTATTCTGTTACATTTGGCAGTTGCTAGAATTCACAACAGCACATACAGCAATAAACACATTTACTTTGAAACCAGCAAGAAATAGGTTTAATAAGCCCTAACTTACAATTCACAAGTAATTTGCAAGTGAAAAGACCAGACCTTAATTCCTGTACATCACAGCCTTCAAATTCCACCAGAAGTCCCAATTTCAGGAGTAATCTCAGAAGTCAGGGAACTTGTTACTGTTTCAGCCAGGCAGGAAACAGAGTGGGAGCTTAACTGCTAAATAAATGATTCTTTGCAACAATTAGAAATGAAATTAAGTCTTTCTGGAATCTTACTGCAGCCCTGGCAACACGCCCCAGGCTCCACTGCCAGCTGAACTGCACACAGCAATCCAGATCTACCAGAATAAAACTTGATCGGATACTGAATTAGGATAGCAGTACATTCAAAACAACCAAGAGCTTTTTCCAGCCTGCATATGAACATTACAGTCATATGTATTTTGCAGCCATCACTTTTGACACAACTAATTCCATTTTCTTTTAACGACTTGGGGGAGAAGAGGGATTTTTTCTTGGAGCAGCAGTCAGTGGAAATAAAGAATGATCGCCTTTCACAAGATCAGAGACATATTTGCACATAAACAGCTGAAGAAAACTGGACTCAACAGTCTGCAAGATGCCCATGATATAATAAGAACAAATAAAAAGCTTATGACACTGTAACTCTGCAATAGTAAAAGCATAAATCCTGCTGGAAGCACTAGAGTCAGATGGCCTTTTAAATCACTCACAGGTTCTAAATTTCCTGGCAATGGTCTACAAGCTGGTATTAAACCACAAAAACCTTTTGCCAAACAGATACTGAGGCAATAAATAGCAATAGTAAAGCAGAGACAGATAGGCCTTTGAATCCATTCGTCAAGAAAATTGGTATCTCCAAGACAGGGCACAGATTATTGGACCTGGTCAAGCAACTGCAGCAGATACCCAATGCTGGAGGCATCCTGCAGCACCCTTTTCCCCCCGTCCTAGCTTTCTCCAGGCAGCATCTCCAGGGAGCAAGAATCATAGAATACCAGGTTCAGAGGGAGCTCAAGATGATCTGGTCCAACCTTTCTTGGCAAAGCATGACCTAGACTACATGTCTCAGCATCCCGTCCACCTGAATTATTAACATGTCTACTGCTGGGGAGTTCACCACTTCCCTGGGGAGGTTATTCCAATGGCTGATTGTTCTCAGCCACTGGAAGGAGTAGGTGGCAGAAACTATGGGAAAAGGGCTCTGACTCAGTGCCCAGGGACAACACCATGAAACAGCCAATAAACTGGGGAGCTGATTGACTACTGGCAACAGCCAAGTTAAGGGAGAGCCCCTGGGTGCAAAGTGGACAGGTAGGGATGTGCAAACACCAGCCCTGTTAGCAGCCCCTGCACAAGCAAACACTTTGCTAAAGACCCCACATCAAGCCTCTCCATTTGGTGGATAAGACTGAGATGTGCCAAGTCCCACCAACCCTGAGCTGGAGGAAGAAGGGGTAGAAGAAAAATATCAAGTCATTGCTGAAAAACATAACACTTACAGTAAATCCCCATGTCGATCCTGGGCAATTTGTTTTAATCTGTTTCTATGTCTAAGCGCCTAATCTCTAAAACCCATGACTAAGTTCTCACTCTCTCATCCAACTATATGCACCCTCTCAACACTTTTAATAGCAAAGTGATATAGATTGGATCAAACACAGTGTTGCCATTAAGCCACAATATACCACATATCACTCCATGAGTCTTTAGTATTCATGGTCAGGCGCTTCTCACACAAAGTACAGCTACGCTGTCCTTTAGCCAGCAATTACAATCAAAACAGGCTGCAGCAGAAATAAATCTGTGATTATATAAATGCCAATACAAAAAAAAAATCAAAGATAACCATTGCTATATGGAATCCAATGACTAACACAGAGCACAACTACAAAAGTATTTTCTTAAGCACATTCTCAGTAATCCCACAAAATGTGTGCAGCATCCCTGCACTAAAGGGCTAATTGGGCACAGGTTTATAGCACTTCCCAGCGTTACTCAGCTGTAAAATAGGGGATTCATTTTACAATCAGAACTGGATGAAATTCAAAGTGAGGGGTTATTAAAACCTGACAGCCTCTAAGTTTTTCTTTGCTTAAGGAAAGTAGGCAGGTATGTGCTTTCTTTATTGTTGAATGCATACAACGACAACAAAACAATGCCTTTTTTAATATAGAATCTCACTCACCACTGACACTTCTCCTTAGGAAAAATAGCATAAAAATACAGTTCTTCATTACTGCAGTTTGGGTTAGGGTTTTTATTGCCATAAGTGGAGGGGGCAGCTCTTACAGGGAAATCTTTTCTGTAGACTAATCACGGTTTCCGAGCATATGATCATCACCCCTTCCCCAGTTAAGCCATGTTGGCCTTGGTAAACACAAACAGAAGCAGGAACCCCAAAGTGCTCATTAAATCACCCCATTAATTCACAAGGTGACACCGTGCCAGGACTAGAACAGTGACTCAATATGACACGGTGGTCACGCAGAGAAATTAAAGACATTTTACACATCCAGGTCTAATCTTCTATCAGTATTTATAGGTAACAGATTCATATGGATTTATAGCCTTGAGGGATCCAGAGATGACCTATTCCCATCTCCCTGTGTAACACAGGCCACATCATATCAATCAATTCCTCCCTGGCTTCTGTTTTAACTAGAGCATTTCCCTATACATCAATCCTTGATTTAACGCCTTTCCACGACAGGGAACCCACTGGGTAACACTTGATAAATTGCTTCAGTGGTTAATTATCCACCCTGTTAAAAAAAAGTATATTCTATTTCCTGACAATGCATTACAACAGAGCTTTAATAAAACGGCCTTTTTTAATCTGTAGCTATTGAAGAGTAGAGCAATAAGAACATAAACTCCCATTTTATGTACTTGAACAAAAAGGACATCAAAGAAGGCACTACTGTAGAGAAAATATGAGGAAGAGATGTTTAAAAAGACTTCCCAGAAGAGATACAGACACATCCCAGATCACTCGCCCAGATGGACCAGCTGGCTGTGAAAGAAGATTATTTTAATATACTGTATTTAAACAGTATTTTATACTGTAGTTCTGCAAACAGTTAAAGATGCTAAATCCATGGGCAATGAATCCTGCGCATGAGAATTAAGACCCCTGTGATACTCTTGACCTTTAAAAACAGCCTCCCATGTGGGATAACAATGCATGGGCAACAAATATGCTTATTCTCGTAAGGAACAGGTCCTTCCAACAAGACCATCCTGGATGCAGATGATGATCTGCTCAGAGAACTTTCTTGGCCATCTTCATGTCTAAGCAAACTCCTAAAGAAGTGGGCAATAGCTGCTTTCTTCCCTGTCTATTTCAGTATCAACTTCGGATACACCAGAGCACTGTTAAAGCTCTCTGAGAACAGCAGGTAACTGCCTTCAGGCCTCTTGGCCAAAAAAACCCATTTGCCAGAAGACACACATTCACAAAAAACATCTATTGCAACTACACAGGTAGGAAAGTTATACTTAAAGAGCATGTTATATATGAAAAAACCTTCCTTTGTATAAGGCCTTATCCAAAAGCCATTCAGACCACTTGAAAAGCTCTGCTTCACCATTAACTGCCCAGAACCACCCTGCCCAGAGGAAGTGGGGATGAACTTACAGTCTAATGCTGCATGTCAATTCAAGCTAAAATAATGAGGCAGTATTCAGTGTGATGAAAGCAAGCGGAGCCCCTCACCGGTTTGGCTTCTCTTACAAAGCATCTCAGTGAGCAAAGAGTTACAAGTTCATTTTTCTGCATATGTCAAGTATTTAAAGACATAAAACAAACGGAGCGTGCATAAGCTTCTTCTGATGCATATAAAACACACATCATACTTAACCTTGAGACATAAAATGATTGGGCCTGAGCCAGCATTTTTAAGACTTTTAGGATCAAACTCTTCAGAACACTGCCTGGGACATTAATAATAATTTTAGAAAAAGGAGGAGAAAAAAATAAGGGGAGGGGAAAGCCTTTGCTTGTTCAAACAAATCTCCATTGATTACTCTGCAGAGTGCAACAGCCCACATCCCTGCTGCAATCCTGACCAAGAAGCATCAATGTCCAAGACACACAACACCACAGGGTTCACAGAAACCAATATACCAACCTAGGACTTAGAGACCATTCCAGAAATGAAGCCATTCATGATTCCTGAGGCACAGTTTGAGGGTTAACAGCATTGGTTTGTGCCATACGATGGTTTGAAAGCCTTGGTTGGAGATGACCTGGAAACTTGGATGATCCCAAACCAAAAACCCACAGCCACACTTTCACAAATGAGAGGAAAGAGTTAATAGCAAAGAAGACATTTAAGCAGTTTGTTGGTTGGAGTTGGTGGACAGGATTAACAAATAAATAAAAGAAGTAAGGAGAGGAAGCATTTATAACTGTTTCAGGGCTCTTAAGCCTAAACAGTAGCAGTAATTGAAATTAAGCAAAGAATCCCCTTTCCTTCACCCTTTTCTCCTATTTACAGTCCAAACTACTGTCAATGTATTTAAATGTATTTACTAGGGCTGGCTTTGTGAGACAGCTCATGTTTTTCAGAGACTGTTCCACCTGACTGTGCAGCACCATTCCATGCTGATGCCATGCTCCTAATTACACAATATTTGGGCAAACATAGGCCTTGTCCCCCAAAAGAGACATGCAAACTTCTCCCCTGTCACTCTGGACATCAGCCAGAAGAAGCACTGGTGAAAGCAGAGAGCTCTACTCCAAGTCACCTTTCCTACCCAGCTTCACAGCATTTGACAAAAATGGGCAATAAACTCTCTTTGGGAGGACCCATACATAGCAAAAATCCTAATGGAGCAAAAGGAGTTACAAGTTCAGAGGTGGCTCAGACTTTCCCTATAGTTTTAAATATATTAGTATCCTGATAATTATTAAAAGAGTGCCTTCAAGAAGCAAGTTGGCCTCTCTAAAAATCTTTGTCTTCAAAACTTAGTATTATTTTTAAATCCTAACAAAGAATCCAGGCATGATGAATGCTCTCTCAGCCCAGAATCCTTCTGACTGTTATCAAAGGAATTGCTTAATATAAAGTCATTGCAACTGTAAAATGCCAAGTGTGCAGTTAATATGCTGATACCAAAAACTGAGTAATACAGCTGGTGAGCATCCTAAACCTTCTGCCAACTTACTCATGGTGTGAATATGGGAAAAAAAAATCCCAATCCAGTTTGCTACACAGCTTTAAGCTGTCAACAGATTTTATCCTAAACAGCTTTTAAACCAAACCAAACAAAGTGCATGGCCAGCTGTGCTCAACTCCAGGTTTACTGGCAGCCAATTAATGCTTTACTAATTCCAGCAAGTACTAACTCCTTTCTGATTGCTGTTAGGGTACAAGGCTGTAAAAAAAAACTCCACATTGCTTTAAAGCATGCTTCCCTTCCTGAGCCTAGGCAAGGATGCTGCAACAGGCAAGGAGGAGGATACCGAGTAGCTTAGCTTGCTGCTTTGGGAGCACCAAGCATCCGTTGTAAAGGTCGAGTGTATTGATTGTGTGCATAGGGGTGTGGAGGAGGCCAGAAACCCCAGGTTTACTCTTGTGCCTATCGGAAATTACCGTGCAGAATGCAAGCAGGATAAAAGGTTAATGAAATACAAGCTGAGGAAATTCAGCAAGGACACAGATGACTGTGCCACAAGGCCCTGGGGCCGGCTATGCTGGCGGGGCCCCTTTCCCCACACAAAGGGCTGCAGAGATGACACTGGAGTTATGAAAGCAGAGTGACGTAAGACTGTTTGTGTCTCCCATGGCAGGGGTTAACGTGCCCTTACAGGCACCACCACCTAATTCCTACTCGGGAATGAGTCCCCACTGTGCTTCATTCTGTCCTCTATCCAGGAAGGAGCTGAAGGGTTTGCAAGGAAGGAAACATATGGAAATTGGGCAATGAAAGCTTACGTGACATAAGGAACGCAGCAAGTACTGACTTGGGTTCTCCTTGAAAGGAGCCGCAAAGCCACTGGTGTAGAGAGAGCAGAGACCTCAGAGATGGGGAGTCCCCAGCACTGCAGTACCTCCCTAGCCAGGCTGCGCTTGCTCAAGAACTTGAAACCCAGTCCTGGAAACCTTAATCCAATGTCTCAACTTCAAAACAGGCTTCTCATAGTGATATGAAAACAAACTTAAACCAATGGGATACGCCAAAGTAGCACCTTCATTTGGTACCCCATTTAAGGGCATCTTTACTGTCGGATCCATCACCAGGCTTTATTTTGTATCAGGCAATACACTGTTTAGCCTCAAAATCCAAATTAACAGTATGAAGTTTTGCATAGGGTGTGGGTTTGGTTTGGCTTCTTTTCTTAAAAGGACAACTAATTTTTCGCATGCACAAACTTTCCTGTGCCCCACTTATGCCATCCCTATGGATTTCTGTAAAGTATTTACAAAAAAGGGATTAGCACCTCTGGGTTTCATATGCAATGATTAGAACTATAAAATGATTTTTTCTATTGCAGGGGTTTGAATAATTTTCATTGAATACAGATTCCAGATGCAAACCCAACTCTTTCTAGTGTCACCTAATCAGAGTATCCAAAATACACAAAGAAATAGAAGGGGGGAGACACCAAAACCCAAACACCAACAACATTCATTGGAGAATTTCACTGATTTACTCAGATAAACAATCAAGGACCTTCCCACCATAGTGTGAGAAGCATTTAAGGGCATAAACTCAAGAATATCTATGCACTATAGAAGCTGCCGTGGGACCAGTCACATGCGGTAGGTAGAAAAACAATTTGATATTTGGAATCACTTCTACAACTGGCACGCTAAGGCGACAGACTTAGGAAAATATGAGTGCAATGCAAGACTAAAGCTAACAAAGAGCCTCACATAATTCACAGCAAATACTCTGCCAGCACTTCACCAGGTGAATGAAATTAGCAACCTGACAATTAGCAAAGGGAATAAATCCCCACTCAAAAGGCAAGCAGAAAGGAATTTTCAAGCGCATGAATACAAATACTTGGCTTCATGCTTGCCATTGTTACCACTGCAGTATGTTCAGCCATTTCTCTATGGTATATAGAGCTCAACCCAGTCTGAAAACAAATCACTGACTGTCTTGGCAGATTAGTAAACGTCAGATCAAATTAGACCTTCCCCTAGACTATGCAGGGGCTGTACGAATTTATCAGAGTCTCACAGATTCTTTGCTCTCTTGACATGAATAGGTCAGAACAGCCCAGAGACAAAAGGCAGTGAGATCTGGAGACTAAAAATGCACAGTTTTGGAAGGCTGTTTATTGTCAGGCTTTGTTTTACCATTAACCTCATGCACAGAGAAGTAGTTTTGGAGACGGATAATGCCACAGGAGATAACAAGAGAAAGCAGTTTTCTCTTCTGCAAGGCTCTCCCTGGAAGACACCGCAGGGCTGACTAAGAGTCCACCTCCCATGCCTGAAACCTCTGCTGTGCTGTGAAAACATAGTGGGGAGGTTTCACATTACTTGTAGGAACTAGAGATTATCAAGTGTTATATGACAGGGACACATCCCTCAAGCTTTGCTGTCAGAAGATCCTACACAGAGCCTCTGGGCTCCAGCAGAAATACTTCAAGAAATGGAGGAAAAGAGAAAGGAAGGATCTGTGTTACAAAGGACATAACTAGGATGGATGAGAGAGACAACCCAAAGTCTCCCCTAAACCATGCTGGCTCTGCCACCATCAGTCAAGCACACAAAGAAATCCAAGAAGAGCCACTACTGAATCTGCGGCAGCAGCAGAGGAACACCAGAATACCCTGACCACAGCCCAGGTATCCTCACAGGGAAACCAGCCCATGCCTAATTCAACTGCTTTTGTCACCCACAGACTATCACAAAGATGCTGCTGGGAAATCATGAAGGGTACAGGCAGCAAGCAACACCAGTCAGTATTTCTAGGATGGGATGATACCTTTCAAACTCAGCAGCACACCTGGCAGTAAGGTTTAGACATGAAAATACATCAGCATCTCTGCTTGATGGAGAAAGACAACTTTCCTGCCTGAGGCAACAGGCGGGCAACACAGCAGCAGCATAACACCATCTCAGCATCCATCTCCCACCACTTTCCCCAGCACCCTCAAACTATGCTGCAGCTCAGGCACCTATGGCAAAGTTTTCAGCATCTACAAGTGTTCCAGAAGGATTTAGAGCGCTTGCTCACCTCACAGCATCCACTCAGCACGCTCTCTCCTCTCCCCAGAGCCGGCTGCATTCACTCACGCTGCCCCAGTCCTGCAGCACTGTGGAGGATGCCGCCCTGACAAGCTCATCCTGCAAACATGCTCTGTAGGTTTAGGAGCACACTCCCGTGGCAGCAGTCAGGGCTGTAAATGCCGACCTTTCCCTCTCTGGTCAGTCACCTGGGAATCGTTCACACTGCCCGATAGGATGACTGGGGGTGGGAGAACTCTAACATTTATCACCAGCCCTTCAAAGCAGAGCAAAACCTCCCCAACCATGGCCCCTTGATGATTTCCAGCACATGCAGGTGTAGGTAATGAGGGAAAACAAGTTCAGGCTGAGTTCAATAAGGTATTCAAGCCTATGCTTAGCTCTGGGAGCCACAGGTCCTCCCAGCTTCACGAGCCCTACCCAGTGCCCATGGACAGGCTGGTACATACCTCTGCTTTTGCACCAAGCCACAGGCAACAGGAGGTTTTGAATTCATGCATTCACTGAAGGCACGTCCAGAGCAATCCTTA
>JANHGB010049953.1:765-27449 GCA_026283785.1 Coracopsis vasa | reverse complement strand
TTTGAATTTAGGAATTCACTGAACGCACATCCAGAGCGATCCTTGCTGGGATGATCTGTGCCTTGAGAGCCCTTCAAATATGGACTTCCTTCGTTTACATCACATAGTATCAGTAGTTAATGACTCAATTACACCAAGTGCTTTTTAAAAATCATAGTACAATCAGTTCCAAAACCCACGGAAGCATCTGACAACTTGAATTCTCATTAAGAAGACACAATTATAAACAACAATCTAGGTATTTGTAACAGACACCAGAGCGCACACTGTTTATAAAAACAATTGTTAGCTTTCTGTAAGGCAGGATCATCTTGTGCTTTTTATTTAAGGAACACAATGGTAAAGAGCACCGAACCATAACAGCACGGAAAGCAACCGTGCTTGGAGGGTTACTTTGCCTTTTCAAAGGGAAATCAGGAGCACAATAATGTTTTATTGTTATTCTTTCAGAATACACAAGTGAACAATATATTGCTTAAAAACAATTTCTTGTAAACAACTTTAATAGGATAAGCAAACAATACCTTAAGAAATAAAAGGAATTTATATCCTGAAAGATCAAGTTATTACTTTGGCTTGTTGATATGAAATAAACTACTTATCAGCGCTCAAATCATTTAGGAACTATAACCACAGTGATCTATAAGGAAAGATCATGGCAAGGAAACAGAACCCTAACATAAATATTTAGGATTTCAATGCAGCAAAGAACACACACAACTTCTTAGCTACAGGAGGAGAGGGTTAGAGCACTGCCCTTTCTGACAGCCACCAAACACCAACCAGGGTAACAAATTCACTGCTTCCAGAGAAACAAGAAATGGAAGAGGATAAATTTTACAAGAAAATAAAGGAATTCCCCAACAGCTTTCCTTGGTGAGACTTGTAGCTCGTAAACTTAACTTCCAAAAACACAAGCGGGAGCCAAAGCTGACACTGGCACGGAGCACGCAGACACGTGCCACAAGCCAGGCTGATGGATAGGCAACCCTGCCCTGGCAGCCAGCAGACCAGGAATTTCACTAGGAACAAACCAAATCCACCCGAGCTCTCAAGATGGCTCCGAAGGATGGACTTGGGAGAGGGAGCAAACAAAGAGCTGCAGCAGCCGCCCCGGGGGTCCACCTTGAAAAACCCTTTTCAGCCTCATTCACTCTTACTCAAACCTCTTCCTTGTGTCTTAGGGAGAGGAAAATCACCTGCCCTGGGTTTCATTTATCCCATGCAAGCCTTACCTGCCGCCTTCTCCCACTCTGGTTTGGGATTCCCAGCCAGAGACACACAAGCTGCTGGCAGAGGGTGTGATCCCAGGCGCTCCTCTGCTTCATACCTGGGCACGGGACACTGAGCATGCTCCAGGTCCCTCCCCAGCCAGGTTTCAGGGGATAAAAAAGAAGGAAAAAAAGCTTTCCTGCAAGTAGATTAGAGACGTCCCAGCAGCGGATGAGCTTATCCTGGATCTGTTTCAAAGCATTTCAGCTGGAAAGGGGATAAAGCAGTAAGCAAAGTGCACGCAGCCGTGGCTCGTTTTAGCAACTGACTTTAAATCAACCTATACAAATAAAAAGTCCCTTGGAGCAAAACACACAAGATCAGGGTCTCATTCCAGGTGCTGGCAGAACACACCTGCATGTTTGGTTGTGCCTCAGTTTCTTATCCATAAGGAGCAGCTGTGAAGGCCTACTTGTTCCTTCTTGTGCTTGCCTTGCCTGTAGCACATTTGGATAATGTACAGCTTTTTACAAGGCATTTTTACAATACCTAAGGCAACAGGGCCTTGATCTCTATTATAGCTGCTAAACAGTATCACGTTGCTTACATCACTGTAAAACCCAGAAGTCAGGCAAGTAAGGAACAGCTCCCAAGTGACTGTCAAACAAAAGTCTCTTCCAGTATCCAAACATTGCCAGTAATATAACCAAAGCTGCTGGAGCGAAGATGTGAAATCTTATAGATCGGAAAGGGAAATGGGCAGAAGGATGAGAACAGCAGGCTGCTTTCCTGCAGCTGGAAGTGCACATTTGGTTCAGGGACTACGGCTTCCCTGGAGCTGAAGGTTGCCAGAAATCTTGCACCAGAATCAGATCCAATTTCTATATAGCTTCCTTATGTCGCCCGCACTCCAGCATGAAAACCCATGCTTGGCTGAACAGCCACTGCTGTCCCACACGGAGGGCTTGCTCTGCCCATTGTAGAGCAGGACACCCCCACCCCCAACCCCCACCCCCGGACACATCCATGTCACACCTCAGGTGAAAATCCTAAATCAGACTTCTTCTTATAAATGTGCTATTTATGCAGGATCCTGGTGCCAATCTGGCCAGACAGCTGGGATGGGGACCAAGGCTCCTGCAGGTACCCATGCGGTGGCTAGCATTCCCACTGACCGAGCTGGCACATGGACTTGCACATCCGGTACAGAAATACCTCCTTTTGCTGTATCTGCCTTGTAAATTATGTGATTTCCCCAGGTCTTCCCGATCTGCAAATATGCCCTTTTGAGTTGGGACTCTCAGTGGTGTAAAAATAGCCCAGTCACACTGAAGCAGACAACCAAAGTCCAGTGTTACCAGTACCCTGACCTCAGGCACCCAGGCAAAAGCTGTTAGCATGAGCACAGGAAACAGAGATGTGATCCTGCCCTCTCATTTCTTCAAGTCACACCTGGTGCTAACAAAAGCTGTGATATCAGGCTGATTCATTTTACACGTTTAGCACAGCTTAAACTACCTGGAGGTGCAGTATCAGGTTGGCTGATGGAACTGAGCAGATGAGGGTTAGCCATGATGGTAGGCCATGATGTTGAGGATGGAGGATCCGGTGGTACCAGCCAGGGACCAGGCAGCCTCATGCTTCACCATGCAGGGGAAGGGTCAACACCCAGCTCACACAACCCATGACATTCAAAGATGTCCAATTGAAATTGGGTCTTCCTTACAAAGACCCAGCCCAAGAGGACATGCCATTCTTCACTAGAATGGCTTTGGTCTGTACTGAATGGAAAGGACAAGTGTTGTTCACATTTTAAATTTTCAAGCCAGACAGGTACAATATGTTCCAAGGAAGAAAGATTTCTGGCACAGTGAAAGGAAGAACACACACAATAAATAAAACATCCAACATTGAGGAAGGGCCCTTCTGACTCTGCAATCCATAAAAGAAGCTTATCAGAGTACAGTAGTTCCCATATGGGACTGGAAATAAGTTACACTGGCAGAAAACTTTGGTCATGTCAAGGTTTGGGGAGTCTTTCTGGTTTTCTTCTGCTTGCTTTGTTCTTTTTATCATCAGCAGTTTGATTGTTGTTAAAAATGTATACTCACACCACCCTTCTCACAGTAAATCAGACTTTATCAGTCCCATTATGCCTGCCCCTGAGTAACCCCCGTCTACCCCATCCCTGTGTTTCTTACATAAGACATAAATCACCACCAACATGGCCCCACTATCCTGGATCTGACCACATCACCTCATTTGTCACCAACCCCTCCATTACTTCATCTCCTAACCTGGTGCTATCCCCAAGGCAGCCACACAAAGTCCCCACATGGACAACAACCCAGCCTTGTGCACAAGGACTTGCTTCTGGGACAGCAGCACAGCTCAGAGCCACCCAACAGAACAGTCCATTCTGTGATGACAAGGCCACCCAGAGCTGAGCAAATATCACCCAAGAAAGGAAAATGAGGCATCCCAAAGAGCAAAGATGCATGGTGCATCTCTATGTACCCGCAATTACAATACTGACAGCTTGGCAAAGAGCAAAATCCATGTTTCCCCAAAGAAGCTACTTGCAGTTCTCCAAGATTTTGCCTTTAAAAGTTAATCACCGCAGTGAATAATTTTTTATTAAGTACAGAAGAAAATAAACTTCAAAATATAATTGTATGCACTCGTAGTAGGAGCTTTAGAAAAGCAATGCTGTGCAGCACGCCAGACTGCTGCTACCTGCCCAGTCCCAATACACTCAGTTCTGAGTGGATGCAGCACTGAACTTCTGCTTAACAGCTTCAGTGCTCCCAAGACTGATGATTTTCACACATATCTGATGATGTTCTAGAAAAACTCAGCTCCTGGAGTCACATAATAAAAGCAGGAATATGCACTTTCCTCAAGGAAAAGGCTTTTGGATCATTATTTTTGCCCAGGGAACAGAACATAAAAATTAACCTTTACATTACAAAACTGGAAAAATCCTAGAAGACCCTTCCATGGTTCCCATTGCTTTAATCTCAGGGGAAGCAGGCACTAAACAAACTAAATGATTTTGGGTTTTGAGCTCATCTCACAACTTATACGAACATTTAAGTTGTTTGGGGTTTTTTTTTCCCTCAGAAATTTATGCTGCAAGTAACTGAGCAGTGAATAAATTCCGGGTAATGATGAGCTCTCTACCATTGCTTCAACAACATGAAACAAGGTGACATGCAGAGAATAAAGTCCCAATTATTCCTTTAGCTCTTCCCGTCACTACAGAGCGCTCTGTCTTTAAAATAATGAAATAAGAAATTAAGCACAATCTGAAGAGCTGTAAATGCACAGACAAAAGGGTCCATGTTCCACTGCAGGATCTTCTCCCCCAAGCCCTAATATTTCAAATGGGCTTCTAGGCCTGATCCCCCAGTTATTGAGGTGAAACACCCACCGTTCTCCCAGCACTGTTCTCCCACCCATTTACTGGACCATCATCTCCTGATCCACCTCTAAGCCACCTTCAATGCTGCAAGAGAGTCTCAGAGAGGTGGTTTGGAAACCTCCTCTTCCTCATAGCAACAGGACCAGGCCAAGCTGCCTGCTACCCGAGTTTGTCATTTCCCACAACAGAAGGTGGCTCCAAGCACTCCGTGTCCTCACGTCAACTCTTCACCCTGTCTCATTAAGATGTTCCTTCCCGCTGCCCCCTCCTTGTTGTTAACCTCCGCAAGCAGTAATGGGCTCCTTTGCAAATCCGGTGCGCATTTGCCAGAGCTCAGCGAGCTTGAAACGCTAATATTTTCATGCATATACAGAAAATCAAGTTTTAGTCTAAACAGAAGTGGCAGCTTCTAATTTAAGACTCTACCATTTGACTGCTAGGCACAACAAAATACCTCTTTCCCACATAGGCAAACTGTCTGTTATAATGCCTTCTCAATGTGCAGTTTCAAATAAAGGTGACCAGCTTCTGCGTTACACAGAGTTACATGGGTTCACCTTCCTGCTAATGCTAATCCCTTCTGCTGGGGCTCACTCCCCAGCAGCCCAGCTGTATTTTATGGATGAAATTCCATTCCCTCTGCTAATGCCAACAACCAGTCGCTGAGAGCAAGAACTGCATTAAATCATTTCATCCGCAGTCAGGCTGCCCATGGGGGCGACGGAACGGAAACCCACATGATCCTGAACACATACGGGGCTTCTCAGCTGCTTGATAAAAGTACTACATGTGCACACTTATTTATATATATGCACATATACACATGCACACAAATAAAATGCAGGTTTAGATCATGCACACTGTGTCTGCAGTGAATAGTGTCTTGCGTGCAAGTCACCAACAGACCAAGGAAAGCTTTGACAGCCCCACATGCTTGCAGCCGGTGGGCTCCTGCAAGCACCCCAGGGCACTGCTGCTCTGCTCCCCAGGCAGGATCGGGACCTGCTGCACCCCGCATTGCACCTTCTCCTTGCAGGAAATCAAAGCTGTCCACTTCCAGGCCCTGGACCACAACCTGACTCAGGCACAACCTCACTCCAGCAGGAAACATCCCCACCACACACATCCCGAGCTCGATGCACACAGCTTTATCCATTCTATTTTTCAACCTGCTGAATTGCTAGGATATGTTCAGCTGTTATACATGGACCTCAAATCCATAATCCCACCCTCAGCAGCTGTTACGTTCGCTGTGGTATTTACAGCAGATGTTATGGCTTCATATAAAGGTAAAACAATTGAGACTTCCGAAATCAGGGCTGGGGGGAGGCAAAGCAGGGCCCAACCCCTGCACCAAGCTGCAGCCAGGCTTGGATACAGCACCAACACATGCAGAAAAGAGCCACATCGCAGCATACAGCAGCTTAAGGAAGTTTCGAGTGTTACCCTACTGGCATTAAAAGCTATCAGCTTCCAGTGAGGCAAGCAGCAGAGGCTGAAATTCAGCATTTAAAGAATGATTAAATATAAGTGACTTAAACTATACATTCCATTCATGGAACTGACACCATTTAAAACACCATTTATTTCCTGTTTCCCCTAACACTGTTTACTATCTACTAAAGATGAGCATTTTCTTACAGGCACTCAAATACCAAACTAGGGATTTATAAACTGGAGATAATTAAAAGGTTTTGCATTACAAATAGAGTAAACAAATTTACATTTCAGGGCCACCTGAGATCACTTAAAGAATCAAAATGGACATTTTATACCTGAAAACCTGTCTGCACTCTACCAAGGCTGATAATTGAGGCACAAGAAGCTTGAAGCTATTTTACAGTGGATTTACAACCAAACGTGCTGAGCTGGTGGACAACCTGAGACAGACTTGGGACCCATCATTAATTCTTCCACATGGAGCTCTGTAATCCAAAGCTCTAGTAAGCTCACACAAATAAATTGCCTGTTTCTCCTTGATGAATATACAGAGCGACTTTCAAGACGTTACCTTTCAGATTTCCAAGACAAGGAGCTGTATCATTTTCTTCGCTAGCAATGACAGCACTTTACCAAGACCACAAAGAGGAAGCACAAGGGACTGCCCAAGGCCAAGAGAACTGGGAGAGCCCCTTCCCCATCCACAACCCTTCCCAGAGACCAGTTTGGTTGGCCCCAATTCCTTGCAATTGAGGCCATGCTGTGGCCATGTGGTCAGATACCCCAACCCAGAGCATCTGGGTATTTGCCTTTGCCTTGGACAGAAACAGTGCTGGCAGTGTGAGCAGTAGACACCAAGCTTGTAAGCTATGACAGCAGATGATTTACTTGTGCATGGGCATCTCGGTAACTTCAAAAAAGGCCTTTTTAACACGATTTTCCCCCCTTCCCTGAAATTTGCAAGCCAGAAAAAGCAGTATCGATCTTGCTGCCTGGCAGAAATAAGATAGAGATGAATTAAGCACAGAGATCTCAGGGAAGGAATCTCCAAGGAATCTTTTCATTTGAACAAGGGCCCTTACAAAATGCCAGGAGAAAGAGGAAAAGAAAGGAAAAAAGATACATAGAAAAAGCCTAATCCTGGATCTTCGCTGTCATCTCACTTTTTCCTTGTGCTCACAGGAGGACAGAGCATCATAGTCTCAAATCAGAAGAGGCCGCAAGATCAGCAGCGGAGAGCTGAGGCTGCAAGCATAAGACAGACGGAGGAGAGAAAGACGCAATGCAAACAGCAGCAAATATAATCAGTGACTCATGACACACAGCAAATAAACAGCACTATAACAGTTTTTGCAATTGCAATTATAACCACAATAAACATGAATGACAGTCCAGCACAACGAAAGGGAGGATGCCAGTGATGGGAGCAGGGTGTGGGACTGCATCCCATTCACATCTATTGCTCACATAACATCTCAAATGAGCCGCTCCAGAAAGAAACAGAGAGAAGGGAAAATGTATGGGACAGCAGCAATTGCCTGTGATCTACATCTGTGCTTGAAGTTTTCATGGCTGCACTGAGAGCAGAATTTATATCCCAAAGCCAAGCAACAGCCCACAACACTGCTACTGGATTTGACCCCTGGCCCCTGAAAGCACCTCTAGCAGCAGAAATAAAAAGTCCAGCCAGTGGGTTAATGAGCAAAATAGACCTTGCGTGATGGGTGGATGGACAGAAGGCAACAGGGCAGGGGAGCAATCACACCATTGGCAAGAGGCACCGGTTTAACTGCTTTGCAAATCCTCCAGTGAAGCAGAGCCGCAATTTCTTTTGCTATTGCTTCATTACCCTCAGAGTGAGAAAATCTCCCCCAGTCCACACCTTGAATAAGTTTTTAAGTCCAATCCAGGTATTTTCCCCCTGTGGGTACTAAAAGCTGATGATCACTCTTCTTACAGAAATCTTTTATGCATCAGAAAATGTATTGCCTGTACTCGGGCTTGTATTTCCAAATGCAATTCCCTCAGCTTTCCCCCTCTGGCCTCCTTTCCCGAGCCTTCCCATCTGTGTGGTTCACCTCCAGACTTGCAAGCATGACCGTTTTCCTCCTGCCTTGCACCGCCCGGCACCCCTCAGTGCAGTGGGAAGCAATTATCAGCCTTGTCTTACACACAAAGCTTCTGTGATGATGACTGAGATCTGACTCCTTTCCTCAAACCTCAGGACGCTGGTGACTTGTTTGAGCGGGCCATCCACAATAGCCCCCACCACCATGTACCACTCTGCCCGCTGTTCCTCTTCTTGCATTCGGCCATTCACGTCCTACTCCCCTCCAGAGCCACCACCACACCTTCCTCTTCCCTATACCTCATCATGCTGCCCAACGAGTTTTGTTGTGCACCCAGATGATCTGAAATGCTGCATAACATAACATAAGCAGCTGCCCTTGCCCACTAACTGGTCATCCCATTAAAGAGGGAAGTTGGGCAGATTCACCCATTTGTTTTTCTTTACAAGTCAGACTTTCTTTTGGACCCCCCTTCCTCCTCCTCCTCTCTGCTGTGCACAAATTGCTCTGCAACTTCTTTTGTGGAAACAGGGTCAGATTCTCTAATCCTTCTCATTTTCTGCGTCTTCCCTTCTCCTCACACTGAAAGTCTGGCGTGGGCTTTGCTCTGCTTCTCTTCCTTACCCACCACATCCCCAGGGCACACCGATGGCAAACACCAATGGTTCAGAGCTTGCTGAGACCAGGTTTTCCTCAAGTCATCCAGGATAACTCTACCAAGCTGACAAGTAACGGATAATCTTTCTCTATTCACATTTCCTTATCTCCCCTGGTTGAAAGAGTTACACGTCTGTGTATGTAATCAGCACTGCAGCTTTGTGAGGACTGAAGCAGAGCAAGCACAGAGCACATCCGCCTCCTGCGACCCCTCATCTCTCCAGCCTTGCTCTGCTCCTCTATGGCCTTTCTTACACATTCCATGTTTTTTGCAAGAATTTGGAAGCCTTCATATAAATCGTTTTTCCACTAGAGGGCACAAAGACAACTTCTCCTAAATGGAAACTGATGTCAGAAGGATTAATAAACTCGTTACTAACATCTCACCAAAGATATCTCTAACTCCAAGAAATGAACACTTCATAAATTGAGATGTAGTTGCAACTCCCCAGCTACTACAACACCACCAAATGTCTCTAACAGGTAGAGACTGAAACCCTAGAAATCCAAAAGCAACACTACTTTAACAAGATCTTGTATACAGTGCTAAGTACTTTTTATCCAGCCATTTCTGCACTGCCCACAATTTCTCATTAGGCACAGACACAGCAATGGAGACAGAAAATCCATCCTAGTGTTTTTTAAGTTGAATTTATCCAACTTTAGCTTCAAGTCAATTAACTTCTTTGTACTTTTGTTTCCTAGATTAAAAGAAGTTGTCCATCAGCAAAGATCTTCTCTTTGCAGATACTTTTAGATTATGATAAGTCACCTTCTGACCTATCTTGGGTAAACTAAAGGGATTTTAGCCTTTAAGGCTCTTCTATGCAAGCCAGCTTTTCCAGCTTTAAAGCTTGCCTTGTAAACTTCTTACAGATTGTATCTATAACCCTGACACTTTAACCAGTTCCTCACCACACAATAGTGCTGCCCCACGAAAACGTATAAACTCAACAGGAAAGCAATCAAGTCAAACATTTGACTACACAAACCTAGTAAGAGGGACAACAGTGATAATATCAGAGCATCATGTATGTTGAGAGTGCCTCAGGATTCATCACCCTCCCTAGCCCCACCAACAGCTTCAAGTACAGCAAGCCCTGCATGGACCTACCTTGCCGAGACCAGTAGTCCTGACACCCCGCTCTCTCGGGGCCCAGGCCAAGGAGATGTGCAAGCACTTGGTAGCCCACTCGTTTGCGGGTGCCTACACGTACCCCCACGCTCCCCTCCATGACCAGCTGCCCTTCAACACACACTCACTGCTCCAGCCTGATGGCAGCAAGGTTTGCTTTCTGCCTACAGCTGCCTGTGGACTTCCACTCACTGGAAGGTTTGGCTTGAGCGGAGTCAGCCCAAAGGCTTTTGCTAATGGAAGAAGAGAGACAATAGGGATACGCAGGTGCTTCCTCCCATTTAAAGTGTTTACTTGTGCAGCTTAACACAGTGACGCTATTGTGAGTTAGGTCTGCATGCTGGTTTACAGAGTTCAAAAGGGAGCACATAACAAAAGGAACCCCAAAATACTGCTTATTAATTTAAAGTATTTTTTTCTTCCCTTTCAGACTCTGCTTCCTTTGCCAATGCCAAGTAAGAGGTGTTTTCCAACCATACAATAAAAGCAGCTTCAAATGGGAAATGATACATACGATATCAAAACAAAACAAAGAATTTAACACAAAAGCAAAGGATTTATCAGTACATCTCCACAGTAGGCTCCTTGTGGCATGGAGCCTGGCAGCTAGCAGAGAAGGCTGAACTCAAGGCAGTTATAACTGCATACACTCAGAGAAAAATCAAACAGATCAAGAGGGAAGGTGGGGTATAGCTGAGCCACAACACAGAGCTAAGGAAAACATTAGCCTGAAAGAGGAACAAAGGTGTATTTGTTTTATGAGATAAAGCAAGCAATTCAGCTGTATTCCACAGTAAACCTTCTGGCTTAGGACCAAAACAGGGAAGGAGAAAAAATAAGGGAGCATCTGATTCTCATTTTGTTGTCCTAAGCTCTGAGCTTACATTACATGACTCAAGATGTTTACTAGAGGTGCCAGGCACTCAAATCCATGGTTGGATCTTGTACATAGGAAGTATCGGATGTGCTGAACATCTTGCAGTTCCCTCTGCAGCCAGTGAAGGCTCAAAGACACTCAGCACTTGGCATTTTTTATTACTGTCACTGTTGTTATTATTTTACTGCTAAGATGCCTTTTTCTGCTGTCTAAATGAACTCAGAAATCCAGCTTTATAGACATTGATTTGTAAAATCTCAGTCCTCCCAAAAGCACCAGCATTCTGCTGTTTGAGAAGTTTCTAATAAAATACCATCATATTCAAGGTCCTGCAATTTAAAACTGCACCTCATTTTCACATAAAACTATAGCGCAAAATGCCAGACATGCTGAAAGCAATGCCACACATTCTTATTCAACCCCATTCTCTTAACATCTAAATAAACAGAACTGAGTCCTTTTGTCCAAGTGCCATATTATTTTGTCCTCTCCTCATGGCTGCAACTATTTTAGAGGTGTTTCCATTGATTTGCCTTCTTGGTAGGAACAGACCAAATAGGATTCAGCACTTTGCTATCATCTTCTGAGATCTGGTGGGATGGTTGTTCAGAGAACGTCAGATCCAGACTCCTCCTATCCTTTAGCATCAGTGAAACTAGAAATGGCAATTAAAATCCCTCTTCCCACTGTTCCACTCCGAGCATGTGCTAGATGGTAAGTGGCAAGTCCTGCTTCCACCAGTGCAAGTGACTGAGTAGAGCAGTGACTTAAAACCAGCAGGTTAGTCATTTTAGAGTTGCTCTTGTGCAGGTGAGCAATCGCGTCGAGATTACGAGACTTGAAGTAACATAAGAACATAGGCAGATGTGTGCTAAAACCAGCTGCAGCAACTCACGAACTCAACTGTTGACTAACAGTTTGGAACAAACCCATTTTACCTGCACTGAAACAGCCTGTCAGCACTTTCACCCCCACACACACTGTCATTGGAAACAGCACTAGCAAACAGCAGATGGACTCCATAACCTCTTAAACCACCCTGTCTGTTCTGGAAGCAAATCTCTGCCAAGCAAAGGCTAAATGAGCATCTACAGTCACATCAAAGTTACCCACAAAATTGAAGACAAGGCATGGTGTGCACTGTGTTCTCAGGTATGAACTCACATCCAGGGTAACTGCTAGGCAGTTTCTGCCCCAAATCTCTTAGCATCACCACCAGCAACTCATCCTGAATTGCTCCCCATGCCTTCCAGCAGCCCTGCAGAGGGGGACCAGGGACCATGCAAGGTGACAGACAGGAAGACAGCACTCCTCCTTTTACTGTTGGTTTTAGTTTCAAGTCTTGCTGGGCACAAGCAACCCACATGTTTTATTTCTATGGCTTTCATTGTACTGCTGCATGCAGTTCCTGAAGGGACATAAGATGCCATTGCTTCAGAGGAAATCCAAGTGAAAAACAATTTAATGCACATCCACTAAAAGTATCAGAAAGTAAACAGGTGAAAGCTACTTCATTTACCAGCAGTGGTTTATGGATGCCCAGAGACCCTGAGGTTTATTACATACTGCCTTCGGTAGGTGGAATGACAGAGACAGAAGAATTTCTGCCTGTAAAATGTCTTAAATGCCAAAACCCAAATGAGTCTTTATGAGATCTGCTACTTGTACTCACTCCAAAGCTGCAGGAAGGGAGACAGCCAAGGGCCCAAGAGATTGCTGAGGACCCCCAGCAACCACCAGTACAGCAATGCAAGTGCAAGGCTTGGTCTCATCAGGGCAAGACAGAGGAAAGCTGCCCCTTCCCAGCACCACCACCGGGCACCAATGTTCCAGTGCACCAAGCCCTGCACGGTTCAGCGGGATGGTGGGATTGGAGGGGACAACTTGGGAAGAACATTAAGAAAGGCTTTTCCAAAGCTTAGTATTGATAGAAGAGTCCTGCCCTACAAATATCAACTATGATAAAACACCTCTGCGGAGAGAAAACACTCCTGCAAAATCCAGCTCTTTTGTAGTTTAAATTCCTGAGACCAGAAGAAACAATTCATCCCCAAAGGGGTGCAGCCTAAAACACCTGCATCCTGAAAGCAGCAATGCACAGAGTTGGAAGCAAACACAACTGAAGCTGGCAAGTAGAACAAATTGAAGGTTTTCATTGTGGCAAATGAAGGTTTCAGAAAGAGCAGCAGTAACACTGTGTACAGGACTTTGTTGCATTACTGTTATGACTCCTCCCAGCAGCATGCACAAAACATACCCGAGCTGTACCCATTTCCTACAGCCTTTTTTAAACATTATAGGAATTTTTTCCTCTGTAACGCTTCTTGCTCTCAGGGCTGCAGTAAATAAGTCAGTTACAACCCCCTGCCACTTTGTCTCCTATTGTGCCGCCTCAAGTCATTGCTTTTATGTCTTTTAAGCTACCAGTGTAACCACTTCCAGCTTCAACAAACACTTTAAAAGTAACCTGTAGCTAAACTCTAGGCAGAATGAAGTAGTTTATATTCACAGGAGAGGAAAGGAAACGCTATTTTCTACAGTTAACACCACCTTCCTTTCACCTACATTCTCTCTCCAGTATCAGCAAAGGGAATCCTGGTTGCAAATCTCTTGACCAACAACTCAGAATTGGGCCTGGAAAGTCCAGGTAGACACTATAGTCGTATCTTTGACTGCTGCATAAACAGCCACCCTGGCCTTGGACACATCAACTGCTGAGGATGGGAATGCTGGTCCATGACAAGCTCTAGCATCACCCACACTGGTCGTGGACAGTGTTGTGGTTGCACCTCACAGAGGCAGGAGACAGAAGAGGACCGGGATGCTCAGCTCCAGGAAGGATACATGCCAAAGAACATCCATCTTTTGAAGGAAGAGACCTTCCTGGCTTTGAATCACTCCTCTCACTTCAGGTCCGTCCTTAGTCCCTGGCCAAAGCACCTCACACAGCAGATCCAGGCATAACTATCATGCTGGGTCCCAGGCTGTAGGGACATCTGAGAGGGAAATTGCCTGGGCACGCTGCAGGGTCAGGACTTGAGGCAAAACCTTAACAGGGTTCGTAGCCATTCAGAGAGCTCCGGCAGAGCTGTGTGTCACTTAAGCACTGAACTGCCTTGCTTCAAGGCACTGAATTCATTTCACCTATGAAGGAAGGCCATAGTTTGTCAGATCACAGGTCCATGCACTCCCTAATCCCCTCCAGGGAACAGCAGCAGTGACTGCTTTGGTAGAAATCCCAGAAGAGCACAAGTACACGGCAGTACTTCCCCAGAGAGTACCCCACCTGGCAGAGGCGATGGCTCAAGCCAGAAGTGTTGTCTTAGCACAGGCCTGGTTGGGTTTCTCCTGATCATTCTCTCCCTCTGCTTCACCCAGGGATTGTCAAATTCAGCCCACCACTATGATAAAGCACCAGGGAGGGTGAGGGATCAGAAGAGATACCTCAGCCAACTTCAAAGGTTTGTTATCCTTTGAACACTTCACTTATACATAATTGAAAGGGCTATATGTTTGGACTACAAGAAAGATATTTTTCCCCCCTCACTACCAGACCCATCAGACGATAGCCCTGGGGGAGGTTAGCAAACTTGGAGAATTGACTGAGAAGCAAAGTAAACTACTACTGACAGCAAGTGGACCAAAGCCCAGATCCCTGAGAAGTTCTGACAATGGGAGGACCCAGAAAAAATAAGCCAGCCTTGACCCAGCATCACGGGAGGCCGAGAGGAACACGTGCATGCGTATTTTATTTCACACTAACCTCCATTTGACCAGTTATGCAAATAAATCTCTGTTTGTCCTAAGCACACTTCTAGAGACTGGGGGAGAACTTGAAAGACTTAGCAATATAGTGACCTGCTTGTCACTGCATCATGACTGAACTCAAGGGTTACAAGAAATAAAGTATTAAGCAGCAGGAACGGCACATACAGACCATAAAACAAGGGAAAATGCATTAAAATTTAATCCAAGCTTAAAAGAGAAAAGAAGAAAAAAGTGCACAGGGATTTGATATGTGATCTTGATCAGTTCCTTGCGGGCAGAGAAGCAGTATCTAGTCCCCAGAGACCATACTCCAGGGCAGAGAGACTCAGGAGCAATGCACCACAGCTCTACCTGTTACAGCTCTAGCATCAACCCGACGGGGATCAGACATACTTATGACTGTAGGGAGCATGGCACAGCCCTGCAGCCTTCATGGCTAGGGAGAGCACTGTGCACACACTCTGTGCCAGTGCAGGGTATTTGCCTGATGAAAAGAATGCAGAAGATGTGTATATGACACCCTCCTGCTCTTGATTCTCCCAAGGCTCCACTACTGAGGCTATTCAGAAACTGCTGTCAAGAAGATTCACTTAAACCCGGTTTCAGCTTCCCTTCATTTAAATCAGTATAGCTCAGACATTCACTTATCACTAAACCTTGCAGCACCAGGTCAGCTTAACTATGCCAATATTCGAGCAAGCCGGATGTGAACTCTATTATTTTCTAATTGTTTTAGTTAAACAGCTATTTTCTTTCATTATAGGCAATGCTTCAGAGCAACAGCATGTGGAGTCTCTAGATTAATATGGCAACTGCAACAAGGGCTTGTGAAGGGGTGTAATTCTGCAAAGCGCAGGAATGTATGTCAAAGCCCTAAACCCTTACATACACAACTTCAACAACCCAGCTTCTGCATCTCGAACAGCATCCTTTCTGCGTCCTATGCAACACCGAGACAGAACAACGTTTTGTACGACTGACCACAAGCAGCAGAGAGGATCTAGCCGAAGTCACACTGCTGCTTGGGGTGGGTCAGAAGAAACACAGCACAAGTCAAGTGAAAAATAAAGAAAACTTGCAAACCACTTAAGATGTTTTCCCCATTGGAGGCTTACCCACCCCTACCACCTCTCTCCCATGTCCCACTCATGGCAGAAGATGCTGGCCATTTTGATGGCCAAGGTTTGACCTGAGCTTCCCATTGGGAACATTCAGCTCAGGCTTCTGCAGCACAAGATGCTGCAAACCAGCAATGCAGACGAGAGGGAGTCACTGCTTCAGTGCACTGATCCATACAGACAGCAAGAGGCAGGGGAAGGCAGAAGGGAGGGAATGCACTAAGAATTCTTTTGACAGGGTGAAAAATGAAAGCAAAGTGAAACACTGCTCAAGCTGTCAAAACAAAATCACAGCAAGCCGACTGAAAAAGAAAAACCACACAGCTCAACTTGCATCTTCTAGTAGGCAATAACTGGTACATTTGTTTCCTTGAAGATAAGTGGGTGAGTTAAGTTTGCCAGACAACACTGAGCAGATCTGAAAGGTAATCGTATCAGAAATGCAAGTGATCAAACCTAAAAACAACCAGGACATTAAGGACTTGCTTGCTTCCACCTTGCAGTCAAAAGGCTCAAAGGAGTTTTCAGAGTTGCACTATTGAACCAATGGAAGAACTCCGAAGTGCTTGATCAAGACAAGCTTTGCCCTTTCCCTCTCAGCTCATCATTTAAAGAGGAGGAATGATAATGCTCTTAGCAGCAAACGAGTCAGAAACTGGCATGGCAAAAGGTCCCGTACAGTGCATTTTTGGCCATGGTGGTAAAGGTCAGCGTAATATTCAGAGTACAGAAAACCCATTAACCTGGTGAGAGAGTCATAACAACGGTACCCAGAGGGTATTTTGAATGGTGAGACAGCTTGTAATTAGCTTAGGTGGGCCAACCTAATTACTCATGGCCTGAGGAAGCATCTCCCAATGCAAGAGGGGAACAAGATATGTATTTATAGTTCTTTCCTGATAGCCCATTATAAGCTTTCAGAGATGAATGACCACAGCATTTGACTGTTTTCTTGTAACCTGGAGATGCAAGCAGTAATGACTGAGTGAGCCAGAAGAACAAAGGCAGGGGCTGCACGGGGCTCAAGGCAGGGAGAAGGAAAATGAAAATAATCACAAGAAACCCAAAACACAGACTCGTGTTACACTACAATGTGACATTGCCATTTACTTGCTTCATTTTGTAATGGACAATTATATGCATTATATGCACTTCCATAAAATCCATTTTAACAAGGCTTCAAGCATTAAAAACAGGAAATAATACAGTGGAAACAGTTGATATAGATATGTTACACCCCATATACATTCATAACTGCCTTCACACATTAAAACCTTAAAAACATTCTTCCAAATACATTAGCATTATAAAAAGAATCACTAATTTCCACTATGTTTCCATTCCAGGAGACCTGTGCCTGCTCAGACCTTTATTCTTAGCCATAACAGGGTTACAGGTGCACACAGAAATCAAAGTGGGACCTGGCACAAGATAGATGGGAATAAAAAGGGGGTTTTTTACACGTTTCCTTTTTCTGTTTCTTATTTATTATTTTCAGGGCACCTTCTAACATGTCTCAGTCCCTCCAGCAAACACAGCTTTTCCAATTGCATCTGCATTGTTTTAACCTCTTTATCACTATTGGCTGCCTATATTTGCAAGAGCTGAAACTCCACCACTTCTGTTTTATTGATTCTCCACCTTCTCCCTCAAGGTTTCCCCTTTCATTAGAAATTAACTCTTCTGTGTTAAAGATCATTCTCTTTATAGCCAAGTGCTTGGTGTCAGGCAGCCTTATTCAACAACACTCTTGCACAAAGCCAAAAAGAGCAGCCTTCCTTGTTGTCCCACACTGCAATTCTGGTGCTATGTTATATGTAGTTCCTAATTTATCAGAAACCCAGCACATTCTTCCACATAAACCTAATCCTGCAAAATAGTTCTCAAAACTGGGACAGACTGGAAAATAAAACTTCTTGATAAATACACAGTATTACAGTATACACCCTTTAGTAAAGCACAACTGGAAATGACATGCACTTTAACAGGGTAAAATCTGGGAACTGCCTCCCCAGCAGTAAATGCCGTGACAAGTCCTGCTTCCTTCCTTATCTGTGGCCAATAGAAGACGAAACACTCCAGAAATTAGTCACCTCCAGTTGCCACCATCAGCAAGAACTTTAACACAGAGCATATTTTCCAATAATATTGACCCCTGCAAGAGCATCTACAGAAACTGGTCTTTCTAATTATAAAACAGAACAACTCATGCTCTGGGGGCTCACCGGCCAGCGTTGGAGAATGGCTATTGCACAAACCTCCCTCCTCCTCAGCCCATGGAAGAGCCCCTCTTTTGCTCCCTCAGCACCACTCTCCTGCTTTAAGAGCTGGCTGTTACACAGGATTGAAGAGCAAACATATCATCATAGGAAAATGGATTTAGGAAGAGCAAATTACCAAAACAAATGGAAACAGTGGGAAAGATAAAAGCAGGTTTGCACTGACAAACAGCGTGCAGTGATGGCCATGTCCAGATGCCAAGCCAGGGAGGGCACCCTCACCTGATGAAGAGCTGTCTCGTTTCCACTGGATGGTTGAAACCATCCACCACAAACTGCGTTTCAGATGGAGAAACCTCCTCTGCACATGGCCAGCCAGAGGCACACCCAGCTCCTGCACCACTTCAAAGCAGTGGAGGCAGATTTGGCTGCCATCAGCTGAACCCTCAAAGACCATCTCCAGCATCCAAAGCGCCATTTTTCAGTCCCTTTTATGGCCTGAGCAAGTGACCATCTCCACTCCTAAGAGGCTGGCCTCTCGGCTGCCAGGAGGCAGGGCTGAACAGAGAGCTACTCATCTGACACCCATCCAACCTGCTATATGTGACAGCTCCATTCCTCCCTTCCCGGAAGTGTTATTGCCCCCATCACCTATAACCACCCAGCACACGGTGGGCTTCATTGTGGGACTGCACTGCCACAGATACTGAATTAGCAGCCTCATTAGGAGTTTCTGAGATGCCAGAAAGTGAATGGCCCCAAATGCTCAGCAAGAGTTCCAGGCCACCCAAGCCAAGCAGTCTGAATGAAGCATGAGAATAAGGTGTATTAGCAAGAGCTGAACATGGAGCATCTCAACTTCAAGGCTGCAGCTTTATTATTTCACACAGAATTAAAGCACTTAATAACATGCATACATTGATGGATAGCAAATTGCAACAAGACTAATAGGAGAGCAAAGAAAAAAGGATGGCAAACTAACAAGATAAAGCCAATCCTAAAGGCATGAAATTCCTGTTACTCCTGGATTAGCCTGTACTCCATTTATCAACTACCCTGGTGTTTCAGGTTTGCTTCCCCTAATTCTAGGGAGGTGCTTTGAGAAACATGGCATTTCTTCTCTCTCTAGAAAAAAAAAGGCGAAAAACCTCATCTGCACTGCATATTTTTAAGATTAATGATCGAAGGTCAACCTTTTGAAAGGAGTTGTAGTGGAGAAATATTTTCCCAAGCCACATTTCACTGAAGGAGGAATTTCGTCTTGACTTGGGATACCTGGTTTTAATCTAGGTAGGTTCTGAAGCTTTTTTTGGCGCTTTAACCAATATCAACCAATTAGGACTCCAAAGCTTGATTAAATCAACACCCGTCAAGTCAGTCCTGGTTAGCAAAATGACAAAGGTCAAGCACTACAGAAAAAACAATAATTTCATGATGGACAGTAAAGGGGTATAAATATTCTCCTATTATTGCCCTGCCAAAAAAGAAAAGAGAAAGCCAAAGCCAGTAGTGCCTCACAATAGCATATAGTAGCTGAGCAAAGTTATGGAGGAGATTGCTCAGCCAAGACGCTTCTTCACTTGGGCAGAAAACAGTACAGGACCCTCACAGACCTCTTTGTCACAGGAGGCAATTAAAGCTGGATGGAGTAACCTCTTCTGGATCTCTTCTGGCTCAGATGAGGTATTTACACATAACCAGAGATGGTTTTGTGTTACGTGAATCTGAGGATTAAAGGAGCACTCAGCCTGAGGGCAGTGCCTGCTCCTCCAGCCCCAGCAGCCCCGGGGTGTGCTCCCATGCTCAGTATTAACATCACCCAGTGACTCAGATAGATAGAGGAGATTATGGTCCACCTGCATCAGGCTGCTTTGCTGTGAGGAAGGCAGGGTCTAGAAAACGTGGGCACACAGAGAAAGGAAGGAGAAATAAAACCAGTGTCTTTCAACTGGCAAAAATCTCCTGGGAGATGCAGAGATCCCCATTGTCACTGATGCCAGCAAGTAGGTCAGAACCACCGAGACTCAAAATCCAGAATTCCACCTCAAACCTGCGCCTTGTGTTTCCATCCTGCAAAAGAAACCTGGCAGAAGAGATTCCTCCAGAAACTGCTGATCTCTGCAGGCCCCAAGGACACGTAAAGACACTTTTACACGCTGAGTTTGAAAGCACAAGAGCAACCAAAGAGGGCTCTTTGTTTTTAAAACCTGCTCCCAGGCCGAAACCCTCAGCTCCAGACTGAGACCAATGTACACAAAGGTGTTTACAAGCCTCTCCAATGAGAGTTTTATAAACGGAAGAGCCAATGCAAGCTGAACTGTAGCCTTGAGAGTTATGAGCGCAACACCCCACTCTTCCTGTCTCCAGAGGTGACCCATCTCTTACATGTCATTTCAGCCTTGCGCAGAAACGTTAATTTGGGACCGATGACTCACGATTCCTGTTTTCCAGAACATCCAAACCAATATTGCAAGGAAATCTGTTGTGGTTTTTCTCCCCCCATCGCTGAGTGGCTGGGTAAGGACAGGAAAGGCAGGAAGAAGTAAAAAATTGAGTAAAACATGGATAAACAGCTCTGTTAACCTTTCCTGAGCCCTTCCCAAGTGATGTGCAGCACAAGGTCCCACCTACACAGGTCACAGACCGTGCAGAGGCTTGGCATCAAAAAGTCAAGTGCCCACTGAAAATGCTAATGATGCCTGCTTGATCTGGAGCACAAATGGAGGCCAAACAGACCCAAACACTCCAACATCCCAGATGCACTATCACATACTCAGCCCCTTCTAGGAGCTGCACCATGCTGCCAGGCTGCCGCGGGCTCAGGAGAAGAATATTTTCAGGTTTTATTAATTCCACAAACCAAGTACATAAAACTGCCTGGCCCCACAAACACTGACACTTGACATATGGGGAGGGATAGAATAGAAAAGCAAAGAAGGCAGCTGATCATGTAAAAAGGCTGGGGGCATGCAAGCGTGGCTATCTCCAGCAGAACAACAGCTCTCCCACCGAGCCCCAGCTTCCAGCACAGTCCCATGGGGCACGTTACTGCAGCAGAAGCAAGGACCTGCTGCAGATATGAAAAGCTCCCAATGGTTCCCAAAGCTGCAGTTTGCAGGAGGCTGGTCTTTGCCTTTGGTGCTGTTTGCACTTGGTTGCCAAGGATGGAAGCTTTTTAAACATTCTCCCTATTTAAACAGCACTGAAAGAACAGGGCTCCACAGATGGAAACCCATTCAATGGTCCATGCGGGTGCTTAGTGATGCAGCAGTGCCCACTGGGTCCATTGCCACCAGGACCAAGATTCTCTTGAATAACAACATAAAAATGCAGATCATGCAAGATTTCTAGTGCAGACAGGTTGAAGGCTCTCAAATAAGGTGGGACCACATCACACACAGCTTGTACAGACACCAAGGGCCACCTTCCCCATGCCCCAGGGATCTCTCAGCTCTGCTTCCTGCCCCTCCAGGTGTAATCTTGGTAAATTAATCCCAGGGGATGTCTTTGCCATCTACCAGTAAACAAAGGGATTAACTGATAAAATTATCTACTACCAACTCACGTATGAAACTACAGCCAGCCTACACTGCTAGCAGAGAGGAAAGCATGCCAATGTTCAAGGTGCCTTCAAGAGCTCTCATCAGCTGCTTTTCCTTTCTGAGAAGTCACCTTTTCTAAAGACATTGCAGAGCCTGTAATTCCTACCAAAAGTGACATTACTTCATTTCCTCTGGAAAACAACAGCTCTCCCAGCCCCTCCTTCCCCCGTCTTGCTCTCTCATGAGCAATGTGCTTGGATCTCCAGGAAGGGGGTAAGGTCAGAAGCAAACGCCTGGATTGCTCCCAGATTAGCAGCCCAGAGGGAGTAATTCCAACAGAAAGCATTTACGATATTCTTGGTATTAAATGATTTTGGCCAAGATGAAATTTGTTAAAGTTTGCACTTTTGTTTTTTCCAAAGCTCTGAAGACATTTCTTTCCCCAAAGCTGCCTCCGCAGGCTGAATCTGTGGGAAAAGGGAGATTTCACACACGGAAACCAGCACAGCTGAATAACAAACTGAGGCAATTGCTCAGATGCTGAAGCCTGATCAATTATTCTCCACAGAAGCAAAGTACCCACATTAGAAAGGCAAATTGTTGTACCTAAAATGATGGTTGTGTCATCCTAATTTCCAGAGATCAATCCTGCTTCAGTCAAACCCTTTTCTACATACAAACAGGAAAACAAAACATCCAATCAAGAAAAACATGTAAGAAAATAAACTTCATTGCAATTTGGGCAGACAAGAGCTTTATGAGGAGAAGCTGGTTTATCCCCAAGATTTTTGAATCATTTCAGTAGGATCCAAGAGCTCTTAGATGACGCTGACAAGACCCCATTAAATCACGGAACATGTAACAGTCTCATTCATTACATTTTGCCCTTCCCCCTCTTTCCAACACAAATCAATCTTATTCTTATTTTTCTTTTTATTTCCCAACTTCACTGGTTCTGCACACAATGAATTTCCAACACAATATTGGATGGGGAGCACCTCATCTATTAAAATGCCATCAGTATCAGCTCTGTAGGTGATGATTTCGGAGAGGAAATAACATTGCTTCTCTTCCTCCCCCCTCTACAGCTTCATGTTTTCTCACAAGGAAAACGGCACTGTGCTCTCAGACTGGAACTGATAGTAACCACTATCGAGCAAAGAAAGGCCTAAAGGCTGAACGAACCAGTTTTAACTCCTGCAGAAAAATACGTTTTCTAAGACTAATTCTAAAGAAAGCAGTGCCTGGGGAAATACTGGGTGAAGTGGGGGAGAGGCAGAAATCACAGGGGTTTGGGGGGTTTTTTGGTGCCAGATAGAATCCAAACCACTTTCATCCACCAAGCTTTTTAATCTAATGAATAAAGAAACCCTCCAAAGAACAGTCAAACCTCAACAAAGCCTGGCTTGACAACGCTTCTAAACAAGCTGGAGCAAACTTGCAGTGCATGTACATACTTCCCATTCAGAAGTGATATATTTGCCCTGAGAGCAAAGGTCCTGCCCTGCACTCTCAGGCACCGGACCTGAGTCACTGGCTCAGCATAAAGGCAGCAAATCCTGTCAGTTCAGGCAAAAGGTTAAATTCAAGCTTGCAGATTGGCACATGCCTTATTTGAGAGATTTTAAAATGAAGCAAGAGACGTCAAGTCTTGGACAACTGCAGAGAGGAAAGTGTGGAAGAATTCAGGACACCCACAGCATTGGACTGCCTAATAGTCCTTGGCTGACAACACTCAGAGATATTCCCACTGCTGTGATTCCATGCAGAAGCACAGCGGTATGATGAGTGATGGCCACGTAATACCCACAAAGATATTTTAAACATTTTGGATTATTATACTTTAAACAGTTCAGTAACTGGGATGAACACACACACACACACACACACACACCAGCACTACAACACTCCTGTGATCCCTGCGTCCTGCTATTTATACGGAAACCATGGATCTGAGACAAGCGAACGCAGACCAGTAACAAATGCCCAAACACTGAGTCTTGGGATTTAAACAGCATCCAGGAAGGAGCTGCAAATAGCTCTCCAAAAGTGGATAAGGAAGTAGGAATCCCTGCTCTTATAAACCCTCAGTGCTCTGGATGCTCCATGCTAAACATCCCTGCTGGCAGGCGAGACCATCCTGGGGCTGGACGAGACAAGGCACAGGACACTGGGTGGAGTAGCCACAGGAATGCCTCCTAATGTACTCCAGAGAAACCTTCTTCCCAAATGCAGACTTAATATTGATTTATATTCTAAAGCATGAAGCCATATCCCATCCAATATTCATCATTTCAAAGGGCCGGGTTTTGTTTTAGGTGGCTTTTTGCCTTAATCTCAGTTGCTCCAACAGTTTGTGTATATTTAATTACTGGCATCGTCTCAGACGTTGTTGAATTATGGCCCTCAGTAATACCCTGTGGCAAGGAGCTCTGCAACTTAACAAGGGGGAAACCATTCCCTGTTTCCTTTGGAGTGCAGTGTTAAGGCTGCATAGTTAAATTCCCAGAGGCTAGGAAATGAAAACATTAAATATTCTAATAACATCACTAAAGAAGTCGTGTTTTACATATATGTCATTCCAATGAAATATTTTTCCTGTTTAATCATTTAGCTTTAATGCAGCTCGCGCCGTTGTTAAAGGCTCATGCACAAAAAAGAGAAAGGCAGGATCTCACACAGGAATCCCATACAGGATATAACATAACCAGGCAACCACTGCTGCAGACACTCAAATTTCACATTTTTTAATTCTGTTGATTCTAACTAGACAAGCTTAATGGCACAGCAATTACCTAAATTACCTGGAATACATAACACTGCATTTGCACATAACAAATGAAGTGTTGCAGAGGAAACGCCAATGAAATATCATAACAAGCTTTTATTCAGGTTTCAGTCTTTAAAGAAAAAAAACAAAATCAAAGGCCATACAACTGCAGCAGAGCGAAGAGCAAAACCAGCTTCTCTGGGAAGCTTCTTCCCACAGACCTGTGCTTAAACCTGGGCAATGAAGACACTTCCAGAAGGACGGCGCCTGCAAACCCATAGGTACATCTCTCCCAGCACTGTCACACAACAAACTCAACTTCTCCACTCCAAAGTCTTGGGCCAGATGGGCAGGACCATAACCACACAACATGAGGAAAAAGCGAAGGGGAAAAGGAAATTTCCCATGTAAGAGCTGTCACACAGAATGAAACACACTCCCTTCCCCACCTCCATCCCCCTTTTTTCTATTTTTTAATTCAAAAGGAGCTCTCCCGACACAAGCCAAGCACAGATGCAGTGTGGCTGAGACTGTCTGGCAGCAGCAGCCAGTTAGTTCAAAGCTGTGACAGTTGATACAAACATTTTAAGCTAATAAGATTTCACAAGCATGACACAGATGCAGGGGCAGTATTCAGTTCAAGCAGATGCTGGTGTGATGGTCTTGTATTCCTGTGTCCTTTTAAGAGAGGGGCAAGGCAAAGTTCAATGAATGTGGACGGGAATTCCAGCATCTTGGGAAAAGGTGTGAGAGCAAGGCTACCACCTCCACAGCGTTTCTGCCCTGGGCCACTAGATACACAGAGACATCCTGTCCTCCTCTGCACCCCCCTGCTGCACCTCACACCTCAATTTTATATACTTTCGCATTAGTCCTATAGAAAAAAACCCTCTGCTCCAGTTTTCTAATGGGCACCTTGCAGGCTGCTCCAGAGGCAACCCAGAGCAGAGCCCCTGCCTCAGCAGACAGTGGGCTCAGTTCCTTTGACAACACGTTTCCTGGCAGCACCAAGCATCCTCTGTAAAAGCGAGGTTTGGAGTGGCTGGCATTACTGGGGCCCCCTTGCACAAAAGCTGCTTGTATTTTACATTTATTTGACAGTAAAATACTCAGTATTGTTGAGTTTCTGCCAGACCACTGCAAGAGAGCACTTTGCTGGAGCAAAAGCTACCCCAAACATGCAACTGGGATGAAGTCCCCGTATCACTTAACACCACAGCTCTCCTTCAACCCATTCCTCCCAGTGAGACTTCTAAAGCAACAGATGCTTCCAACTCATTTTCTTGAAGAAAGAAGAAATAAAACCCCTAAAAGGCCAGCAAACCACGTAAGGGAGAGTACAGGCTTGAAATAAATACATGTATTCAAGAAAAATCAAACCATAGGCTTTGATTGCAGCCAGAAGAACAAAGTATCTGAGCTCAGCCTTCAAAGACAAGGAAATTCAGAAATAGCACTGACTCTCATATTACTCATCCCTACTGTGCTGGGTTGTTACAACCCATGCAGGCCACCCAAAGTTAAAAGGACCTCCAGAAAAATATTCAACTCAAAGGGTATGTTAAAAGCAAGCCCAAGGCAGGCTATGTGGTTAGAACAAAATGCATAGCATCCATCTAGTGTTGTAGATGCCATTCCTGAATTGCAACAGTCACACTCAGCTGGTTATAATTTACAAATTAGCACTAGGTAAAAGAAGAATTTCCTCACACCTTGAGATCTGAAATACCAGCTATTTTTCTCAGAGTTAACTTCATCCTCCCTTACCTTTCAAGAGTCAATACATTTTCTCATGATGATAGCATATCATTGGCAAATATTTAAGCTCTCAGCTCTGCTCCCTTTCCCTTAGGTGGCAGCCTGATGTGCATTGAAACCAATCTTGTCACTGGGAGGAAGCAGTAATCCTGGTTTTATCTGAACCATTCCTACTGCTGTTTGTGATACATCAAATGTTAGGGCAATGGGAAATGGTTTCAAACTTTAACAGGGGAAGTTCAAGTTAGATATAAGGAAGAAGTTCTTTACTGTGAGGCTGGTGAGGGACTGGAACAGTTGCCCAAAGAAGTGGTAAATGCTCCATCCCTGCCAGTGTTCAAGGCCAGGCTGTACAGAGCCTTGGGAGACATGGTCTAGTGTGAGGCATCTCCGCCCATGGCCAGGGATTGGAATTGGATGATCTTAAAGTCCTTTCCAACTGAAACCATTCTATGATTCTATGAACCACACACAAAACACAGGTAAGGAGCTGGCAGGGAAAACCATTCAGTAAAAGGGGTTATTTTACACCAGAGCCGACCAGAACAGCAAACATTGATGCTGGGAGAGCAAAAGGGACAACATACGAAAAGACCACGCTGCTGAATGAAAGCTCATAAACCCGTCTTTATCAAATAACAGCACTTTGGCTCTATTTTGACAGATACATCACCCCCTTTGCATGAAAACCACCA